>SJYV01026809.1:124018-164637 GCA_006410875.1 Neotragus pygmaeus | reverse complement strand
AGTAAAGAATCTGCCTGCAATGCAAGAGACCCAGGTTTGATCCCTGGGTTGGGAAGATCCCCTGGAGGAGGGCATGGCAACTCACTCCAGTATTCTTGCCCGGAAAATTCCATGGACAGAGGAGCCTGGCAGTCAACAATCCATGGGGTTGCAAAGAGTCGGACACGACTGGGCGACTAACAAGCAAACAGAAAAACAAAACATTGGGTGTGGATGGATACGAGGTGGGCAGGAAAAATTGCTTCCATGAATACAGTCACTGCACCCTGATGGTGACAATGACTCTGATACTTCTTGGGCCTCTCAGTCTTCCAGACGTGGCTGAGAGCTTTGCGTTCATTATCTCGTTGGATCTTGACAATAACTCTCCGAGTTTAACCCCATTTATGGATGAAAACCTGGGGCACAGATGGGCTGAAGTCGCTCGCCCAGAGACATACAGCTGGAATATGCCAGAGCTGGGATGTGAGCCTGGGTGGTTAGCCTGTAACTGCAGCCCCGCCATCCAGGAGAGAGAATACACAGCATCTAGCTCAGCTCTTGCCTCATCGCAGACACTGCAGCAACTTCCCTTTTTTGATTTGCACACTTGTTGTTGTTGTATGTGGACCCAGTTCATTCATTTCTCACTGCTGTGTAGCCTTCGAGGAGTAAATGAGTCCTGACTTCCTTATTCCTTTTTCTGAAGGTGGATACTTAGCTTGCTTCTTTTTAAAACATTTTTGGCCGTATCGTGCAGCGTGTAGGATCTTAGTTCCTTGACTAGAGATTGAACCTGTACCCCCTGCATTGGAAGCGCAGAGTCTGAACCACTTGGCCGCAAGGAAGTCCTGGCTTGCTTCTAACATGTTGCTGTTATGAATGGTGCCTTCCAGGCATTCTGGGGCCCATCTCCTGCTGGGACACAGTGCCTGACTGTTTCCAGGGCGCCTGCAGGAGGGGAGGGGGTCCTCGGGCACACCTCCCTTTACATCTCAGGGGCACAGATGCCTGTGTATGTTTCCATCAGCTGTACGCACGCCTTCCTATCTCCCCACGTCTTTGCCAGCCCTTGGCACTACTGGGCTGTTTTCTCTTCTGCCAGTCCCTGGTGGTGGCAGGGTGTGTCACCATGGTGGGCAGTTTCCTCTATTGAAGACCGTTGCTGATCTCAGCTCACTTGGGAGGTGTGTGCTTGCCTTGGGTGCTCGTGCCAGAGCTGTCCTGTGTCCCGCAGAGCCACGGTGCCCCAGGGGAGAGGGCCGTAGTACCCATCGCTGCGCCCGGGGGGTCACAGTCTGTTCCTGGCTGGGTCCCCACGTTCTGTTCATGCCTGCCGGTGGCTGGTTCTCACACCAGTGGACAGCTCTCTGATGCCAGGGCCTGGGGCACCGCAACAGGGCAGTGGCCAGCCCAGCCCGCGCCAGCTGCCCACAGTCCTGGCCCGGCTCTGACCTGCCTCCCTCTCTGTTTTCCTGCAGCCATTGTACAACCAGCCCTCTGACACCAGGCAGTATCATGAGAACATCAAAATGTGAGTACTTGAGGGTAGCTGTGCAGACGCACAGTGGAGTGGGGGGCCCGGGGTGGGATGCAGGTTCTCAGTTCCCGTCGGGGCTCACAGCCAGGGCTAGGCGCTGGAGGAGGGGACAAAAGGGGGCAGTTCGGGCCGGAGTTCTGGGCCAGGCAGGGCCTTGGATGGAAAGGCAGAGGTGGTGAGGGGCCAAGGAAGTGGCCCCATGAAGCTTTGGGAGACAGACCGTGGTTGGGGAGGGTGGGCAAGCTGCATGCATAGCTTCTGAGAGACAGAGGTGGAGGGCCGCAGGTCCTCCTCCTGTTTGAGCTGGAGGAAGCTGTTACCAGGAGGAGGAGTGTGAGCTCGGGCGGTGGCCATGGAGTAAGCAGGGACCCTGGTTTGGGCTCTGATGTAAGCATAGTTAGGACTGTCTGTGGTCCGCACAGGGGGTCCATCTGTGACACAGCCCAGTGTGGGAGCAGCTGGGAGCACTCACCCAGACCCAGAGGTTTTGGAATGGCCAGTATGATATAGCCTAGCGAAGGGGCCTTTTCTCAGATGAACACTAGGAGCAGAAAAACATCAGTGAAGTGCCACGCACACTTGGCGTGGGCCAAGCTGGCAGTCCAGGGGCACCAGGACGGTGCCAGGGGCCAGTGGCTTTATGTGTTCAAGCTGGGCACCAAGCGTTGAGGAATTGTGACTGTCAGAAAGAGGTTGGCTTTTTTCTGGGGATGCATTAATAGCAGCATAGCTTCCTTGGCCGAAGAGGGGATATTACCTCATGTCATTATCCAGGAGTCTGAAAGGTCAGAGGAGTCTTGCCTGTTGAAGAACATGTGGCTGTGAACACTCCGGGGATGTTAGGTTATAGGTCCTTTGGGATCACAATCTTTGAACGGTTCAAGGTTCATTTTTGTGTGATCTCAGGAGGGCGGTGCTTAGCTGGTCCAATGGGCAGTCCAATTTGGTCTGACTGTCCGAACTTCCTTGGGGTGGAGTTGCAGGGTGTATGTGCGGCACTGAGCTCCCCATCCCTGGGGGCATGCAAGCCTCCTGATGGTTTTCAAGTGTCCGCTGGTGCTGGGCAGGTTGCTAGGGAGGTCCCTCCTTGTGCAGTTTCTGGACCCGCACGAGGAGTCTAGGCTCTGGTGACCCAACACGGCCACCCCCCTTGCAGCTCCTGGTGGCTAATGGAGCAACCTAGAAAAATCTCTTGCTGCCACTGAGGTCCTTGGCTTATTTGGGCTTGCGGGCACCTGCCTCACCTTCGTTGCTGCCTGTCACTTAGCCCGTGGCTGCTAGGTGCTATGGGGTGTCCTTTCCGGGGGAGCATCGGGGTATCCCTGGGTTTTCCGTGTCCTATGTGGCCTGTGCTTTTGTTTGGCCTTGAGTGTGTGTTCACTGCTCTGGCACCAAATCCCTTTCAATTCTACATGGTTTATTTTCCAATCAGGCCACATTAGTCCTTTATAAAGCTTCCCAGGACCTTCCTGGGGCCACTGCAGGGGGTGGGGAAGCCCCAGATGGAGTTTGGGTGAGGGCATGGGGCCCTTTAGGGCCTCTCATGTCTGGTGTAGGGGATGAGCGTGGCATGTTCTCAGCTGGGCAGACCCTGCTGGGAACGTTCAATCATTCAATACACATTTATTACACTCACTATGTGCCAGGCCCTGTTCTAGGGCCTGGGGATTTAGCTGTGAACAAGACAAAGTTCCCTATCCTTTCATTAAGCTTTATCTAGCAGTGGAGACAGAAAACAAGTTAAGTAAATGAGAAACTATCAGCGAATAAAAAGTACTGTGGTCACATAGCTGTCTTAAGCTCTTTATGCTTCAATATACCGAGCTGTATTTTTCCTTTCAACATAAACATTTTTGATAGCAATATTATCATTACACTAGAAGTTTTGCATACATTTTTTTTCACTACACTACAAATGAGTCATATTTTAAGCTGAATAGCGTGGATGATTTCAGGTTATAAGAATGGCTATAGAATCCAAACAACAAAGGCAAAAGGCATCCATACAAATAAGACTGACTGACAAGATACTGCTGCATGTAAGTAAAATAAAGCTATGTGTGAGTTTACTGAAACCAGTGCCCAATTTTTATATCCTATAATTTTCATCAGAGGACAGTTCTCCTCTACTAGAGTACATTTTGACTAAGTAGGTAACTGCCTAGTAAAACTTACTCCAAATCTAAGTCACAGATGAACATGGTTAAGTTTAAAACCTAGAGATAAATGATTCTGAGATTTCTTCGGTGATAAGTGGTCTGTTTCATGTTAGAAAAATGTATCTGTAAGCAAGTTATTTGAATTGCTTTCTTCTTAGAATTTTAATTATTTTCCCCATAGTTTGCCACTGAAATCGTAATCAATTCTGTAATTTTAGTTTCAGGGTGATCATGGTTAAATCAGTGCAGTCATTTACTTTAAAAAATACTATGAAGGGACTTCCCTGGTGGTCCAGTGGTTAAGAGTCCACTGCAGAGAGCATGGGTTCGATCCCTGGTTGGGGAGCTAAGATCCCATATGCTGTGTGGTATGGCCAAAAAAAAAGAAAACAAAGACAAAAAAAAAAAAGTGCTATGAAGATGGCAAACAGGGTGATGGGAGAGAATGTAAGGGATGACTTTAGCCGAGGGGATCAGGGCCAGGACCTGCCAGCTGAGGGAACATTCAGAGACCAAGCAGCAGCGGGCATGTAGACCCTTCCCCCTACCAGAGGCAGGTAGAGCAGGCGTCGCAGAGGCCCTGGGGCTGGACTGAGCTGGCGGGATCACAGAGAAGCCTGGCGGGTCCCGGAGGGGTAGGTGAGGGAGAAGGTGCTATGCACATCACCTAGGGCTGGTGACGAGTTGGGGTTTTATTATCTGTGCTAAAGGAGGCTAGTAATGAGGTTTACATGAAGTGATGTGATGGGGTTTTTGCGAGCCCACGGTCTAGGGGGCAGGTTGAGGACCACAAGCATGTGGCTTGCGTGGCCAGTCACTCTCGGTGCCTCGGTTGCCCCGTCTGTGAGATGGGTTGAAGATTCAATGAATCCCTAGAAGTTATTCAGTGTCAGGCCTGTAGGAAGTGTTCTGTGATTTTTCTCATTTCATCAGCAGAGACCAAGAGAGCTACCCTCCCTCATTCATTCACTCATTCATTCAGCAGATATTTAGGAACACTTGCTCTATGCCAGACACTGTTCTGGGCACCAGGGAGACAGCAGTGAGTGAGATCTGCCATTCTGATGGCGCAGACAGATCATAAAGAAATACGTCTGTGATATAATGATAGCTTGATAAGGACAAGAAGACAGGTCAGGCTGGGGCTGGGGTGAGGCATTCTCTTTCTCAGAGTGCAAAGCTTCACCAGCTCACCCCAACTGGGCCTCCTCCCAGGCTCCCTCCCTCCCGCCTCTGTAATCGCCACCAGGTGGAAGGTTATCCCTTCCCCAAGGACCTTGCCCTGTCACTTTAATTTCTCTGTGTCTGCGCGCTGGGGCCTCTGAGTTAAAGTTAATTTCACGCCTGACTTCCTGCTGCACTGGCAATTTTGGACGTGTTGAAGTCACCTGTACCCACCCCGATGCTGTCCTCTGCCACCTGCCTCCTCTGGAGAGATGTGTATAAGAGACAGTTCCAAGGGAGGAGGGGTGATGGTGAATTTGGAAGGGGTAAGGAGGGGTGTTCAGGGAGAACCAGACCCCCCGACTTCAGGGGAAGAGTAAGATGGAGGCAGCCCGTGCAGGGCCCTGAATGCCTTGGGAAAAGCTTGTCAGATTGGGGTGACTGATGGTCTGAAACATGCTCACTGGGGGCCAAGCATACTTTTCCCACACAGTGTGACTTCCAAGGAGACCAACTTACTGACAAGCAACATGATGTGACTTGCCTGAGGTCACTGGGCTAGTGAGGGGCAGAGCCTGGACTGCAGACACAGGCGAGGAAAGCAGGGTGGGTGTGCAGACTGGGCTGGTCTAAAGAGTGTGGCTGTGTGGCCCCGGGGAAGTTACTCAACATCTCTGAACCTCCAGAGCAAGACCATAANGCTTATTTTTGCCAGACAAAATCTCGGCAGAGAAGATTTGTCTGCAGTATGCTGTTTACAGCTGCAATACCTAAACACTTCTTGCGACAAAATAAACACTAAGAAAAAAAAAAAAGTTTGCCAGAAGAGTGTCGCACAAATGAACACCCCAAGCCAGATGTCTAGAAGCTTGTGAACCCAGATGCATGCCTCTGGGGCAGGAACAAAATTAGGGAAGGGCTGGTGGGAGGTGCTAGGGAGTGTAGGGATGAGGATGAATGGTGAGCTTGTCACTCTTTTAAATGGGCAATCAGGGGACTTCCCTGGTGGTCTGGTGGGTAGAACTCCAATCTTCCAATGCTGGGGACAGAGTTTCGATCCCTGGTCAGGGAACTAGATCCCACGCAGCCCAATTAAAGTGTTCACATGCCACAACTGAGACCCAACACAGCCAAATAAATAAACATCTTAAAAGGGTGGCGGGGGAGGGGGGGCAGTCAGACCTCAGTTCCCAGTCTGTGGCCATAAGGGAGTGTGATCAGGTTGCCTGATTTTTTTTTTAAGAGAAGCTCTCTGTTCATCTTTTTATGCAGCAGCTTCTGGTTTTCAATAATGGCAACAAACGCAGTGTTCTCAGAAAGCTCCACAGCCCA
Source organism: Neotragus pygmaeus (assembly GCA_006410875.1). Classification (NCBI taxonomy): domain Eukaryota; kingdom Metazoa; phylum Chordata; class Mammalia; order Artiodactyla; family Bovidae; genus Neotragus; species Neotragus pygmaeus. The sequence continues at coordinate 158,463 of SJYV01026809.1, read as the reverse complement.
AACACAGCAGTCTCAGGAACTGGCCCTGCTTGGTGGACTGCACCTGTTTGCAACCTGTGGACTTGACATTGGTCCTCTTTGGCAGTCAGCGAATGGATACCTGCCATGGATACCAGCTTGCTCTGGAAGGAAACCCGGATCAGCTGGGGAGGACACGTACCCTCCAGTAGCTATGGGGAATGGGGACAGCTGCTTGCCTGGCCTCTGCCCCTGCGGGCGAGCCTTTGTTCTCACTGAGGCCTCTTCAGCTCAAAGCCACAGCACCGTGCTTGGGGTAGACTGTTCCAGGCTGTGTGAGTTTCCTTAGGCTGCCAGAACGTGTCACAACAACCAGGCTGCCTGGAAACTATAGTGATTCATTCTCTCGTGGTTCTGGAGGGTGGAAGTTGGAAATCCAGGGATTGGCAGGGTGATCTCTTGCAGGTGCTATGGGGAGGACCCTTCCATGCATTTTCTAGCTTCTGGTGTTTGCTGAGCATCCTTGGTGATCCTTAGTCTGTAGACGCTTCACTCCAACCCTATCTTCACATGGCCCTCTTCCTGTGTCTTTTCATCCCCAAACCATCTCCCAGTCCGTGGAAAAATTGTCTTGCATGAAACCTGTCCGTGGTGCCCAAAAGATTGGGGACCACTGCACAGACTTTCTTTGAGTTTTCCATTTTCCCACTGATGCCTGTTTTCTGGTCCAAGATCTGATCCAGAATCCTTCCCTATACTTCATCCTCGTGACCCCTTGGCCTTCACTCTGTGACCATTTCCCAGTCTTCCTTGATTTTTCCTTACCTTGTCACTTTTGAAGAGGACTGCTCTCGCAGAATGTCCTATGCTTTGGGTGTGTTTGATATTTTTTCAGGAGGAGGCTGGGCTTGTGGGTTTGGGGGAAGCGTTCCCCCAAGGTGAGGGGGTGCCCTTCCCATCACAATACATCAAGGGCACCCAGCACCCTGACTGGGAGTGTTTATGTCACTGCAGGTGGTGTTGACTTTGCTCCCTTGCTCAGGGAAGTGTCAGCTGTCTTCCCTGTCAAGTTGCTGTCTTTCCCATCCCTACTCTGTGCTTTTTTTTTTTTTGGATGTCTGGGCCATTTTTAAAGTCTTTATTGAATTTGTTACAATATTGTTTCTGTTTTACATTTTGGTTTTTTTGGCCAGGAGGCATGTGGGATCTTAGTTCCCTGACCAGAGATTGAACTTGTGCCCCCTGCATTGGAAAGTGACGTCTTAACCACCACTCTGGACCACCAGAGAAGTCCCCACTCTGTGCTTTAGAAGCAACTCGCTGTCCAGCCTAGCTGTCAAGGGGAGGGAAGTCCAGCTGCCCCTCCTAAAGGGCGAATATCAAAGACTTTGTGGACTCAAGTGAAAGCCGACACGATGCTTAGTAAATATTTGGGGAAAATGCTTTGCAGCTATGCAAATTTCTCATCTTTCCTCAGCGTTTTGCCAACCAGTTTTAACGTTCATGGCAGGGTCTTGCCTGTAACAGTTAGCACCGTGGTATCTAAGAGTGGTTTTCCACTTCCCTCAGGCCTTCTGCGTTTAGTAGTTGAAATTCTGTAAGGCTTCCCAGGCGGCTCAGTGGTAAAGAATCTGCCTGTAGTGCAGGAGACACAGGGTTTGATCCCAGCATCAAGAAGATCCCCTGGAGAAGGAAATGGCAACCCACTCCAGTATTCTTGCCTGGGAAATCCCACGTTCAGAGGAGTCTGGCAGGCTACAGTCAGTCCATGAGGTCGCGAAGAGTTGGGCTTGACTGAGCATGCATGCACACACACAAAGCACACGTGTCCCTTCTCCCTCCTTTGTTTGTTTATTCTATCATTTATTTATATCTGTGTAGACGTGTGGATGTTTATTTTATTCCTCGGGTTATGATCTAGCACTTGTGTTATTTACTGTGCTTCTCAGATTGTTCCAGCTTTGGTCGTCAGAAACTCTTTTAGGTTGGGTCCTGTGTCCTTTTGACACCCCCAACCACGCCTTTTTTTTTTTTTTTTTGGTCCTTCTTTTTTAACACTTCCCTGCTTAAAAGATGTTCTGGGCTCATCTTGTATATTTCCTGCCCCAGTGCCGGACTCAGTCATTCCTTCAGGGAGAAATGGCTCTATTTTTTCTCTGGCCATGTCCCTCTGCATTCAGGATCCTAGATCTCCAACCAGGGATTAAACCCATGCCCCCTGCAGTGGAAGCACCGGATCTTAATCAATAGGCTGCCGGGAGAAGTCCTGAGAAATGGCTCCTTTTACTGGAGCGTGGTATTAGAGACCAAGACCTCAGAACTGGTGGGCTCATTGCTCGGGAGTGTCCCGGCTTCCTGGCCTTCTCGGCTGCTGCCTTTAGGTCCAAACCCTCTCCTGTGCTCCAGCCCATGAAGCCTTGCACAGTGGGCCCCACTCACCTGTGCTCTCCTCCCCTCTGTCCCTCCGCAGCACTCTGCAGCCACAAGGATCTTCTTCTGTCTGTTCTGCAAACACTTGAGTTTGTTCCCACCTCAGGGCCTTTGCACACCCAGTGTGCTCTGCCTGGAGTGCATCTCCCTGTGGGTCGTTCCACAGCTGGGCCCTCCTGATGATTGAGATGTCCAGGCCAAATCTGAGACATTTTTCTGCACCCCGAACCTAAAGTAGCTATGCCCTCCCCTCCCCCAGTCTCTACCCCATCCCTCTGTGTAAGTTTCTGAATCTAAGGTTAGCATTTTTTAAAATATTTATTTATTTGTCTGCGTCTGGTCTTAGTTGTGGCACGCAGGATCTTGGTCGCTACACACAGACTCTCTAGTTGTGAGGTGCCGTCTTAGTTGCTCCAGGGCATGTGGGATTTAGTTCCTTGACCAGGGATCGCACCCATGTCCTCTGCATTGCCGGGCAGATTCTTCCATTCGATCACCAGGGAGGTCCCCAGGATTATATTGCTTATTATCAGCATGGTCCCTCTATGTGTCACCTGCCTCCGTGAGGACTTGGGCTTTGTGTTGCTCACCCCTGGGTTCCCAGGACCCAGACAGTGCCCAGCGCATAGTAGATGCTCGGTGAACTTTTGCTGAGTGACCAAGGAGATGAAAGCATGATGCTGTTGCTCCCATTATTCGGATGAGTAAACTGAGGCTGAGAGACCTTCTGAGATTTGCTCAGAGACCCCCTGCTGTGGAATGAAGGGTTCTGGTCTCAGCCTCTGTGGCTGAGGACCCCCGGTGCCCACCCTGCTGGGGAGGGCAAGATTGATGTTAAGTAGTGAGACCTCGAGGTGGGAGGCCTGTGCGGCAGGAGGTGAAATCAGGTTGATCCAGGGAGCTCAGGGTCTTACCAGCGACCCTCCTGGAAGTGAGTGTGGCCTTTCCTTGTTGGGAGATGGATGGAGACAGGGCTCAAAGCCTGGCTGGGCTCCATAAATGAAGAGGGTCCGTGCAGGCCTGTCAGCGTCTCAGACTTGAGACCTGATAGTGAGGACGCTGGAAATTACTGCAGGGTCTGGGGACACTCATCTGGACAGGGGTAAGGTGTGCTGGTAGACCTGTGCATGCATGGCTCCCAGCCATTGGTTTGTGAGCTTTTTGCAAGGGTTCTGGGTGCAGCTGAGGCTATGAGCAAGTTGGGGGACCCTGCCCCAGAAAAACTGATCCCACTGTACACTCGGATGGGATCAAGCAAGTTCACAGGCCTGATGGCCTCCCGGGGCCTGTCTGTGACCCCCGCAGACCCCAGCTGCTGCACTCTGCTGTGTATTGGAGGTTGTGGGGAGGGGGCCGGGGGAAGTGGGTCCTTGGGTGTGTCTTCCCCTCTTTTCTGCATCGGTCCGCATCTCTGACTCTCCCTCTGCCTTCTTCTAGGGCTCCATCTCCCTTTCTTTCATTTTTACTTTATTATTGAAGAATGGTTGATTCACAGTGTTGTGCTGTACAACTCTGCTGCACTGCAAATATATATATACAAATATACACATTCTTTTAATAGTCCTTTTTAAAATTTTGCCTCCTATATACCATTTCCATTCCTTTATTTATTCTTAACTGGAGCATAATGGCTTTACAGTATTTCATTGGTTTCTGCCATACATCAACATGAATCGACCATAGGTACACATGTCCCCTCCCTCTTGAACTTCCCTTCCACCTCCCACCCCGTCCCACCCCTCTAGGTTGTCACAGAGCACTCGGTTGTCACTGAGTTCCCAGAGTCATACAGCAAATTCCCACTGGCTGGCTGTTTTACATATGCTACTGCTAAGTCACTTCAGTCGTGTCCGACTCTGTGCCACCCCATAGACAGCAGCCCACCAGGCTCCCCCATCCTTGGGATTGTCCAGGCAAGAACACTGGAGTGGGTTACCATTTCCTTCTCCAGTGCGTGAAAGTGAAGTCGCTCAGTCGTGTCCGACCCTCAGCGGACACGACTCATGGACTGCAGCCTTCCAGGCTACTCCGTCCATGGGCTTTTCCAGGCAAGAGTACTGGGGTGGGGTGCCATTGCCTTCTCCTGTTTCGCATATAGGAGTGTTAACATGCTTTCCCCTTATGCCTCATCCCAGGATATTAAGCACGGTTCCCTGTGCTCTACAGTAGGCCCTTGCTGTGTATCCACCGTCCTCCCCTCACTGTCTTTGGATCGTGTCTTCCTCTGCCTGGAGGCCTGTTCCCATCCTGTCTCGCTGTCTGTCTCTCTGCCAGGCTCCTTCCCCTCTGGGGCTCTGTCCTCATTTGGGATCTCATCCACTTCTCTCTCTCTCTCTCCTTGCTTCTCTCAGGGCCTCTGTCTGTCCTGCTTTCCTTTTCTGTCTCATTCCTGGCCTTGGTGTCTCTCTCTCGGCTCCTCTTCCTCTCTGAACCACCCGCATCCATCCCACCCCTGGAGGTGCCCACTCCCCTCTGAGCCCGCGCTGCTGTGTGTGGCCTCCTTGGTTGAGAACCCCGATGGCGGGAGGGGTCTGGCTTCACCGACCTGAGGCGTGAGACCCCTCGAGTGCTTCCTGGAGTTCCTGCTGCACTGGCCCCCACCAGCCTGTCGCTGGCCTATCCGCATCACCCCCACCTCAGGGACGCAGAGCAGGGGCTTTCTTGGTTGGAGGTGGCTTGGGGCCACTGAGGCCAGACCCCAAGATCCTGCCTCTGTGTGGCTGCAGCTTTCGGGGGCTTAGTCTGCCCGGCCTGCGTTCCTGGTCTAAGGCTGTGGCTTTTTCTCTGTGGCTGGTTTCCCGTTGCTGATGAGAGAGGGGAGCTTGGGTGTGTGTAGGGATGATGGCAACTCCGGGGAGAGCAGGAAGTCACAGGACTTTGGCCCCCCTTCAGAGCCCTCTTTTCCTGCAGACCATGCTCAGCCAGAGTGTGGGTGGGGGGCACCTCCTACAGCACAGAGGAGACACACTTTGGCCGTACGTGGCTTGCCTCGGGGGACTATGGGGTCTCTTCCCTCACTGGAAGCCAGTGATGGGGCAAACTTCAGCAAGGGATGAAATTCCTGAAACCCTGCCTTTCTGACCTGCCCCGTTGGCTGTCTCCTTCCTGCTTAGAAACCAGGCGATGCGGAAAAAGTTAATCTTGTACTTCAAGAGGAGGAATCACGCCCGGAAACAATGGGTAAGTCATCACTGGGGCCCCCAGCCCTGGAATCTCTTCTGCTGCCCCCTCCCTTCTGTGGACCAGGCTTCCTGGAGAGTGGAAATGGTCCCCGCCACTCAGACCACGGCCCCTGGGATGCCTGGGTTCTGAGCCTGATTCCTGAGTGTCCAGGGCATGAAAAAAAGCCAAGGACAGCAAGAGAAACGGGAAAAGACAGCTGCTTTAGTGAAGCCAGGGGCTCGGGGCTCAGCTACCTCAAGGAAGCAAGGGTGTGGGCGGGAGGGGGTGCTAGGGATGCTGCCCCTCCTTTTCCCACCTGGAAGAGGAGAAAGCATAACATTAGCTGGGAAACCTGGTGCCTTGTCNCATAGATGGCCTGACAGCTCCCTGGGGACCGTCAACACTGCTGGGTTTGTTGAGGACCAAGGTCACAGACTGCCTTGGTCAGAAGCTGAAATTCAGGATGGGATGGGGTGTCTGGGCACGAAGACCAGAGACGGGCTTTCTGATTATGCTGAAGTGTCGAGAAGGCATTCAAGCGAGACTCCCAGACCGTGCCATCTGTCCACAGCAGCTGTTAGAGATGGGGAGATTGGGTCTCCAGAGCAGCCGGACGCTTCCTGCCTGCCTGAGGTCTGGGTCACCTTGGAGACTCGGAAGCCAGGCAGCTTACATTCTGGGCTAAGCAGGGGTCTTTTCTCTAAGGAAGGACTTGCATACAGCAGGAAGCACTGTGGTTAGACTCAGAGAGGGACTTCCTTGTGAATGGACAGCAGCTTGAGTCTTTACACCTAGTCCTTGGATCTGGGGAGCATGGCTGGGCCTGAGGCTGGGGGATGAGGAACTATTCAAAAAGAGAATGCTTTCCACGGGGCCGCCCCAGGTCTAACCGGCACCCCAGAGCTGCACCATCTGACACAACTTGCAATGATGGAAATGGTCTGTGTGCACCGCCCACTGCAGACAGTAGCCCTGGCCACAGTGGCAGGGGGACCAGGGACCTGAATTTAAATGTGAAATAGTTTTACTTGATTCAGCTTCAACGGCCACATGTGACTGGAAGCATCTGTATAGTAGGCCTTTCTAGAGGAAGCCTGGGGGTGGGGATGGCCCGCGCCCCAAGGAGCAAGGCAGCCAGATCCTTAGGGCAGACCATGGCCTGGGTCTGCCCCGTCTCCGCGTGATCGTGTGTCTGCCTGCGCACCTGTGTGTGATCACATACCTGCCCGTGCACACGGCAGAGCAGGGAGCCCTGGGGTGCTGAATGTCGGATGCAGGAGGAGCAGCTGCCACAGGGCTCCCCCACGTCTCCCCAGGAACAGAAGTTCTGCCAGCGCTATGACCAGCTCATGGAGGCCTGGGAGAAGAAGGTGGAGCGCATCGAGAACAATCCCCGGCGGCGGGCCAAGGAGAGCAAGGTGCGCGAGTACTACGAGAAGCAGTTCCCGGAGATCCGCAAGCAGCGGGAGCTGCAGGAGCGCATGCAGAGGTGAGCTGAGGGCCGGGCCCACTCGCGCCCCTTACCCTCCTGCTCTCCACACCCGCCCGCCCGCCACCACCTCCTTCCCTGCCTCCCAGGACCTGGGCCCACTCGCGCCCCTCATCCTCCTGCTCTCCACACCCACCCGGCCACCACCACCTCCTTCCCTGCCTCCCAGGACCTGGGCCCACTCGCGCCCCTCACCCTCCTGTTCTCCACACCCGCCCGGCCGCCACCGCCTCCTTCCCTGCCTCCCAGGACCTGGGCCTGCTTGCGGCACCGTCCACAGAGGAAACCACGGCAGGGTCTCGAACCGCACCCCAAGGGCCGAGTTAAGGTCTCCTGCCTGACCTTAACGCTTCTTGGAAATAAACTTAAATCCATTTTGATGGAGTGAGCTTTCCTTGCAGTGTGCCATGGGCTGGTACCCACCCCAGCTTTGTTCATTTATGTGGCCCTCGAGTGTGAGATCCCCGGTGTAGGTCAAAGGGAAGGGATGCTGGTCACATGTGGCGGGCCATAAGGACTGGGTGCAATCCTGTGTCGGAGTGTCCAGCACACAGTAGGTGCTTGGTGGCATGTGAGTGCAGTTTCTGTTGTCACACAGATAAGGCAGTGGGCTGTGAGCAAGGATGATGGACTTCACTCTTTCTTTTTTTAAACAAATATATGAAAATGTATTATTGTATGATTCTTAGTTTTACGTTATTCCTGCATGTTCTCTCCTCTTTCCATTAAAGCCCTTGATTATTTGCCATGGGTCTTTTTGTTTTTTTTGGCCACACCACATGTCATGTAGGATCTTAGTTCCCTGACCAGGGATCGAACCCATGTCCCCACCACAGTGGAAGCTCAGAGTCTTAACCACTGGACCGCCAGGGAAGTCTCTGGATCTCACTCTTTACTGGATGCTCACATCCCATATCTCACTGAATGTCTGCTCCCAGTCCTAGGAGCTGGGCACCACCTTATTCCCGGGTTTCATGGGAGGACATGGAGCCAGAGGCTGCGAAGAGGCGGGGCTGGACTTTGTATGTGGATCTGTGTAGCTGGTCTTTTGTGAGGGGCATCTTAGGAGAGAAAAAGGGTTCTGGCATATTCTGGGCGAGAGTGGGGGTGCTCCATCCCTCCCCCAGACCCCTCAGCTTGGGGCCACCCGTGTGGGCGTGGGAGGCCTGGCTCCTCCCCGCTGCCCACACGCTGCCTCTGGGGAAGTTGTGGGCTCGGGGCTGCGCCGCTGCGCCAGCTGCGAGGGGCCGGTCCTGAGTGTGTGCCTTCGATCTCCAGCAGGGTGGGTCAGCGGGGCAGCGGGCTCTCCATGTCGGCTGCCCGCAGCGAGCATGAGGTGTCCGAGATCATCGATGGGCTCTCGGAGCAAGAGGTAAGTCCTTGACCCCGACCTCAGCTCCACCTGCCATGTGCCCTGTCCAGGGAGAGGGTCCGGCAGGAACCAGAACTCACCTGGATGGTTGAGAGCAAGGGGCTTGATACCAAATGTGGGGCGGAACCGAGGAGGGATGGGGAGGCCCCAGGGAAGTAGCCATTGGCTGTCCCCGGGCCTGCAGGCTGAGCAGGGAGAGAGGCCTTCCTGGGCTGTGCAGGAGGGGCCACCTGGCAGGACATGCCCAGGAAGGGTCACAGCCAGGGCCCCATCATGACGCCACGGTGGAGTAAGTAGCCTGGCCTCTCACTCCTCCCCCACTCCCTGGCTACTTTAGTGCTTCCCACTGGCTGAACCCAACCCAAAGCCAGAGGGCACAGGAGCCCGAGGGTGGTGGTTTGTAGGTCAGCCTCCCAGTTGTCCAGAACCAGGGTCCGAGCCCGGTTTCCCAGCTCACCAGCTGTTCACCAAGCTGGGGACCTTCTATCAAGAGTTCCCAGGTGACCTTCTATCAGCCAGGTGACCCCGGCTCTGGTCACTGGAGCCAGAGGTGGCCAGGGAGCAGAAGGAGGAGGCATTTGCTCCTGGGGCAGGGCTGGTACAGGCCTGTCCCCTCCCAAGTCTTACAAGCATCTCATGTGTCAGTTCCCCATCCCCCGCTCCATGTTCCCAACATCACAGTGGAAAGGAGGGGGCCTCGCCAAAGGAGGGGAACACATTCTTCCTCCCCCGGGCCTTGTGTCCAGGGAGAGCTTTTGTCCAGCTGGGAGGTATTACAACTCCAGATCAGTGCAGTCACCGCTCACGAGCTGCATGTGGCTATTTAAATGGAAATGACCAGAAACGAAATAAAATTAAAAACTCAGTTCCTCCACTGTCACCAGTCGCATTGCAAGTGCTTAGAAGCCACATGTGGTTAGTGGCCCCGTGCTGCCCAGAGCAGGCCGTAAACACCTGCATCGCTGCAGAACATTCTATTGGGCGGTGCTGGCCTAGGCCACTGAGTCTCTGGGGAGGGGACGTCCAGCTTGAATTGTGATTTCCCAGGCCCACACCCCCAGTGGTTCTGATTTAGCCAGTCTAGGGTGGCAGAACTCAGAAATCTGCATTTTCACCAGGCTGTTCATGCAAGTTTGACACAGGTAGTTCGGACTATCTAGCTCTTAAAAAAAGAGCCTTCATTTTACCTGTATAAATTTTAATTAAAAAAATAATTTTTTTTCTTGTCCACGCCTGGCGACATGAGAGATCTTAGATCCCCAACCAGGGATCGAACCTCTGCCCCCTGCATTGGAAGGAGGAGTCTTAGCCACTAGACCACCAGGGAAAAGTGTGAAAGTGACAATGTCAGTTGTTCAGTCATGTCCAACTCTTTATGACCCCGTGGACTATAGCCTGCCAGGCTCCTCTATCCATGAGATTCTCCAGGCAAGAATACTGGAGTGGGTTGCCATGCCCTCCTCCAGGGGATCTTCCCGACCCAGGGATTGAACCTGGGTCTCCCGCATTGCATGCAGATTCTTTACCATCTGAGCTACCAGGGAAGCTGAAGTCCAAGCTTTTGTCTTAAAACCTCACATGATGTGGCCCTGTTTTGAACACCATCTAGTCTGCAAAAAGCAGAACTCGGAACGCCTTTGTCCACACCTGTGGGTTTGCTCCGGCTCCTGTCCCGCTGATGGTGGCTAAGTACACAACCCACACTGGCACGTGGAAGCAGGAAGAGGGTGACCCTTTCTTGCAGACTCCCTGCTTGATGCAGGGTGCGTGGCATCTCAGCTGATTCAGTGTCCAGCACCACCCCCATCCCAGAAGACCACTTTCCCAGCTCCTGGCCACATGAGAATGCAGCCACCAGGGTCCTTGGGGAGGCTGAGGGGACAGTGTTTAAGGGTGATGGTCAGAAAGGGAATTCGGGGCAGCAACTGTTCACCCAGTCCAGGCTGACCTGAGGTTCCCTGGGAGGGTGGCAAGGAGGAGACTGGGCAGGAAAAGAGATGCTCGTGATTTCGGGGGAGCTTGCAGTAGTCAGGGTGTGAGCCCACTGTGGGTGGAACCATGGAGTAGGGTGGGGGTTCCTGCCAAGAGGAACCCGATTTGGATCTGCCAGGACTGTGTGTCTCGTGCAGGCGAGGGAGATAGGGAGGTAATGGTATTGGAGGGCTGCTCAGGTGCCAGGGAGGCTCAGGCCTCCCTGGGAGTCCTCCTCTCAGCCAAGGTCAGGGCTGTGCCCCCATTGCGCTTCCCTGCTTCTGTTGGGAATCCCCAGCACTGAATGGAGTGCTTAGATGTGGGAGGCTGGGCAGCGGTTCACGGATCCTTTGAACCGGCTGACCTTGGCTGGGCTGGGGCCCTCGCCTGCCTTCAGAGATTGGTAATTAATCGCCAGTAATGGGCTGGCTGCAGAGATTTGGGGAAATGAGTCCAGCTGAGTGGCGGCTCTGAGCCTCTTAATAGCTGCCCCGATGCATTAGGAGCGAGCCCGCCCGACTCCTGCCATGCACAAGGCTGGGCAACCTTGGTCCCCAGTGGGCACGCTTGAAAGAGCGGGATCCAGGGCTGGAGGTGGATGGCTGGTGAGGAAATGGTTCTGCAGCCTCTCTGGGTCCTCCCAGAGCAAGGCAGCCCCTCGCCCCACCCCGCATGCCCTCTGAACCCGGGGTGGGGGTGGGCAGCCCCATCCCTGAGCTAGCCAGGTTGCACATCTTCCCTGCAGTGTTTTATGGCACTTGCATTTCTAAAGGGAAGATTCATCATTCCCCTCTTACTGCAGATAAGGTGACTGCTGCTCTCTGTGTTGAATTTACAGCCCTGCCCACCATAAACCTGTCTGGGGCTGCCTTTAAATTCTCCCTTCCCCCTGCACGGGCCTGTTCTTATTTTTTAACCCATCATGCGCTTTCTCTCTGGTTTTGTGTTTTCCCATTCTGACTGGGAGCATCCCTACCCTCTGCTCATTCACTTGGGTTCCCCTGTGCTGGCGGGAGCACCCTGTCCCCTCCCCGGCCCGGTCCCCAGCTCCTTGTCATCTTGCATTTTCCGGCCAGGGAGGTGCCCTCCGTCATCTCCATTTTCCTTCCAGAACCTGGAGAAACAGATGCGTCAGCTGGCCGTAATCCCGCCCATGCTGTACGATGCCGACCAGCAGCGGATCAAGTTCATCAACATGAATGGGCTCATGGATGACCCCATGAAGGTGTACAAAGACCGCCAGGTCATGAACATGTGGAGCGAGCAGGAGAAGGAGACCTTCCGGGAGAAGTGAGTCCCCTGTTGGTGGGGTGGGGTAGGGGGGCTGGCTAAGGCCACCCTCCCCTACCCTGGGAAGCCTGTCCTGTTGAGGTTTGTCCTGGCTTCCCAGGGCTGTGACGACAAGTGCCCACCAACTCTGTGGCTCACAACAGCTGGAATGTATTCTCCCACAGTTCTGGAGGCCAGCACTCTAAGGTCAAGGTGTGGGCAGGGTGGTTCCTTCTAGAGGCTCCAAGAGAGGGTCCCTTCCAGCCTGGTTGCCAGCGGTGGCTGGAGATCTCTGTCACCCCTCTGCTTGCAGATGGATCCCTCTGTCCCAGCTGTCTTCACGTGGTCTTGTTTCCCATGTGTCTCTCTGTGTCTTCTCCTTTTCCTATAAATTCACCAGTCACATTGGATTCGGGGCCCACCCTACTCTAGTATGACCTCATCTTAACTAATTATATCCACAAAGATCTCATCGCCAAATAAGGCCATATTCTGAGATTCTGGGAGGACAAGATATTTGGGGGGACACTATTCGGACCAATAGAGTGTCAGGGAACCTTTATGTGAAATGAGTCAGTGTGTATTAGAAGAGCAAGGCAGGAGGACCTTCGAGGCTGGGCTGAAGGCTGGGGCAGGGGCATGTGGCTGGCCGGTAACTTTGGTTTTCATTTTATCTGGAAAGTGACTATTGGTTGAGCACCTCCTTCATCACAGACGCTAAACAGATTTCTTCTGGGGATTGTGCATTTGTCCTGCTTATCCCCTGTAACAGCATTACCCATCCCCATTACACAGAGGAGGAAGCAGAGGCTCAGAGAAGTTTAGACACTTAACAAAGGTCACACAGCTTGCAAAGGGTGGAGGCAGGATTCACAATCCCCCAGCTTCAGGTCAGGGGCTCAGCTGCAACTGAGAGGCTTGTCGGGGGAGAGGGAAGATGGAACCAGGGAGTAGGGAGCGCTTTGGGAAGCAGAGGCAGGATCTAGATGCTCAGAGGTGAAGCCGGGGCTTCTGAAATGGAAGAGCAGAATGACTGTTTTGGGGAGATGAGTGAAGGGCCAGATGGAGAAAGCCCTCCTTTCCCTGACTAGATTCAAAAAGTGTGTCCCAGGGAAGCCCCTCCTGAGCACATTGCACCTTCAGAGGACTGAGGACCCCTGTGAAGCAAAAGGGTGGGAAGCTGAGGGACAGGTGGAGACCTTAGCGCTCAACCAGGAGGACCTTGGGGGCTTAGTTGCTGGACATCCATGCCCACCAGCTCTTTCATCGCCGAGAGAGTTTCCTCAAAAGAGACGACCTGTGTAGGTCATTAACTTAACTTCTCCAGCCACCCACTGTGGTTCCAGGCCATAGGGGCTGGGGCTCTCTCTGCCCTTTGCAGGGTCAAGTGACCCCAAAATGCCAAACTGGGCTCCCAAGATGGAGATGCTTCTGGGTCACGGGCAAGGGTGGGGTGTGTCAGCCAGTGCAGTCACCAGGACTTGGAAATGCAGGAGAAGCGACTGAAGAGGCTCCCGTATGGAAAGTATTGTGGGTTTTGTTGTTGTTGTTTTTTAAATGGCTTTTGATTATGGAAATTCTAAAACATACATAAAGATAGAGGGATGGTATAATGCCCCCTTGAGCACCTAACACAGATTCAGCAGTCTTCCACAGGAAAGAGGGCTTTGGGAGCAATTTCCACATGTGTTCAGGGACTACTGCTAGACAGGAAACCCAGGTACTCAGTGGCTCCTTTCTAGGTCCTCATGCTCACAGACGTGCTTGCCCTGCCATTGAATCAAGTCCTCTCTGTTAGGTGTTTTACACTTTAAGAACCAACTATGGTATGGTGATGGATTCCAAGAATTACTGGTGCATTAGGTATTTAAAACCCCTAACGTGTTTCCTATTTTTATTTATGCTTTTTCTTCTTTTTTTTTTTTAGCAGTTTCTGGGGGTGCTTTCTGTGTTTTGGCCTTTCTGGAGCTTTCCTGTTCTGACCTAACGATTGCATACTGTTAGTACAGTAGCTGAAGAATGGGGGACCCAGGCTGGGCTGATGTGTGTTGAGACCCAAGTTGGCAGCTTGTGTCTTTCAGGGTCCCAGGTGATCGCTCCTTTTCAGTGGAAGTTATAGCACTCAGGGCCTTTGAAAATCGTGTGTCAGTGGCGTAGAGCTCACTTAGTGGCCTTGTGATTTCGAACAGCCACTTCTCCTCCCTGAGCCTCAGTTTCCACATCTGTAAAATGGGTGTAGCCTCAGTGCCTCCTTGTGTGGCTGTCGAGGTGCCCCGTGTCAGAGTAAATTCTCAGTAAACATCCGCAGAGGATACAGGTGTAGGTTGGAGGGAGGTGGAACAGTTGACCTAAGGGAATCCTCTGAGTTTGCTTCTTGGTCTCCTGGGGGCCCCATCTCGGCTTGGGGAAACCCCGAGGAAGGGATATTTTTTGGGGGGTGGGGGAAGGAAGTGTCACGGGGCAGGGAGAGAAAGGGAGGATTCTGTCTGTCTGGAAAATCAGGGCGTTAGGCCGCCTCCAGCTTTGCAAGCTGCCTGAGGCGGGCTTGCAGGCCGGGAAGCCTGCCTGACTCGCGGCTTCCTCTGGGAAGACAGAAGAGGCTGTTCCGGTTCTCCAGTGTCTGGTTGGGGAGCCGGGGAGGGGCCGGCTGGCCTCCAGCCCAACCATCTGGAGGGCTGGGCAGGATGATCGCCAGCCCTGGCCCGGACTCCCTAGGGGTGGGGGTGGGGGACCCGGGGCCCCTGCCTCCCCAGCAGCCTCTTCCCTCCCCAGGGCTGTCTCTTATACACATCTAGATGTGTATAAGAGACAGGCAGAGGGNATGTGAAATCATAGATGAAAATTGTGAAGCACAGTAGAATTTATAAAGACTCTCTGTTTTAATTTTAAAAAAAGTTGGCACTATCAGGCAGCCTCTTCTTTCTTGACATTCTTCCTTTGTTTTCAGTATCACCACACTTGCCTATTTTCCTATTGCTTTTCTGGCATTTTCTTCTCAATTTCTTTCATTGTTTATTTTTACTCTGTCTCTCCCTTAAGTTTAATTATATTTCCTGTGTTCTATCCTTATGGATCTATCCTTATCCTTTTTTTTAATACCTGTCCTTGAACAAAATTACCTAGCACTTTAGCGATCACTTTTGCCTGGAGAATTCCTAAATCTACTTAGTTACCTTTGTCTTTGCCCCTGAAATCCAGACCCAAGTTTCCAACTGCCCACGAACTCAGCATGTCATAATTTAGTTCATAGTCAAAATCATGCTGCTCTGAAACTTCTCATCTCTACCACACTCTCTGTATTCTTAAATAGTGGTATCACCTATCTTCCATTCATCCAAGGTAGAAGCTTTGACAATCAAAATTTGGTAATCATCACCTCTCACTGTTTACATGTCCCTGCTTTCACCCCCTTACAGTACATAATTAGTTTTCAAACCTTGTGATTTCTACTTCCAAGTCATTCTCAAATGCCTCTCCCTTGTCATTTGATTCCATATCATCTCTGTCCAGTGGTGTTACAATAGTAATGTAGCTGAACACAGTGCTTACTATCCAAACACATGTTTTCCTGTGTTTATTGATAGTATTTGAGCAGTTTTCCTAAGGCACAATTCTAATAATACTCCCCTGCTCAGAAGCCTTAGAAACTCATGATTGCCTGCAGAAGAAGTTGGCTGAATTCTGTTCACATGGAATTTAAATTGGACTGTAACCTATTCCTAGTTAACTTTCCTAATCTTTTTTCTTTCTCCACGAAACTCCTCTTTATCTGTATACCCAAAACTTCCTGATATCTAAACATTCCCATTTCTTGTGTTAGAATTAATTTCTTCTTTCTCTCTTTTTAAGTGTAGTATGACAGTCATAAAACATTCTTATGTATTCATTTAATCTGTGTTTACTTACCTGAGGAGAGGGACTAGATTTTTTTTCCCCGTTACTTTTTTGTTTCTTTTAAACTTCTCTGTATAGCTCAGAATAACCTTTTTGACTATAGTAAACAGAAATGTTGAATTAAAGAATTATTTGTGACTAAATTTATTTGGGTGCAGATTTTTTTCTGTTAAAATTTTTGGCAGTTTAGATGGTGAAAACATGGTAAGTAAATATTGTTTTGTTTTCTACATAGGAGTATAATAAGTTCCATACTTGCTATTGATTTTTTATTAAAAAAAAAAAAAAGGCATAGCATTGAAGGATTTTGTTTTGTTCATTGGTTTTGTTCTGTATTGGTTCCCCCTAAGAAAAAAATCATATTAACGTCAGCCTTTTATATGTTTAAACTTAACTTTTTAATATAAAAATAAGAGTTATTTTTTTTTTCCGCCCTTCTTTGGCTAGGTGTGTAGTACATGGATCGGAAGTGGAGTTGTCAGTGATCTCAATGATCTCCGTCGAGTACACAATCTGCTTGTTTCTTCACTGGACAAAGTTCAGGCCGGAAAAGGATCTTCCAGCCAACTGTACCGAGAGAGTGCTACAACCATGGAAAAATTGGCTGTTCTCAAAGCATGGGCAGAGGTAACAGCAGCCTATTGTTTTTAATTGTTTCTCCATCCATGAGAAAATGTTCCCTTCTCCATTAGGTAAAAAAATTTTTTTTGGTTTTTGTTTTTTTTAAGCTGACCTTTGGTATAGAGTGCTTTAAAAAAATTTGCTATTTGCTTTCTCACTGAAATACATATACATTTATGTCTCTAAAGAGCTTATAGTGAACCTTTGAAAATTAGTATTTCTAATTAGTGTTTTTTTATTTATTTTAATTGGAAGCTAATTACTTTACAATTTTGTGGTTTTAGCCATACGTTGACATGAATCAGTTTAAAAACATCTATATTGAAGAAGAGCTCTTCTTACTTACTATGGAAAAATTAAGTGGGGGAAGATCCCCTACAGAAGGGAATGGCTACCCATTCCAGTATTCTGGACAGCTAAGGCCCCGCCCAGCATCCTCGGGGCCCCAGCAGCTGTGACCCACATCTCCACCCCCGTCGTCCGCCTGCTCCTGTGGCCCTGACATTTCAGCCTGGCCCAGCTCTTTCCCAGTAATTCTCTCGGCTTCGCAGGAAGCCGGTTGGTGGGGTGCCAGTTCCCCGCCACCCCTCCAACTTCGGTCCCTTCTTGCCGCCTCCTGGGCTGGCTTGCCTCCTGCTCGCCTCCCCGCGAGCACTCGGAGCCTCTGCTCCCATCTCTCCCGGGGAGGCCCAGCAGCCTCGAGATTCTGCGCCGTGACCTCGCCCGTGGGGGCCCCGTGTGGGCCGGGCGAGGCCCAGCTTCCCAGGCCCAGCCGGAGATAGAAACAAAAGCAGATTTTTAAAAGGGGGGGAACCCCACCACAGGGCTGCATGTAATGTCCTCATTTTTCCTGGAACCCGCCTCTAGCAGGACAAACAAATGTATTTTCAAAGGCGCTAAAACCAGTGACTCACTCCAAGGAACGCCCTCTCTTACCCCTCGGTCCCGCCTGCCGCGGCCCTTCCCACACCCCCCTGGGCTTAATTGCTCCGAGTGGGGCGGCGCCCGTCCAGCCGGGCCCGCGGAGATGGCAGGCGCCCGGGAGCTCGGCGGCCGCCCAGCCGGGCAGCCCCCCTCGGCCTGGTCTCAGGCCCGCCCTTATCTTCCCGCAGATTCATGCAGCACCCCAAGAACTTCGGCCTGATCGCATCATTCCTGGAGAGGAAGGTGAGTCTGCCCAGGAGTGCAGCGCCGCCCGCCCCTCTCCGGTCCCCTCTGGCGTCCACTCCTGCGGGTCGCCGCTTGGGCTGCTGGTGAAGGACCCTCCCTCCCCACCCACGAGGCCTCTGCCTGCCGGCCCCTTGCTCTCCTTGCTGTGTCTGACAGCGCTTCCCTCCTGCCTCCCTCCTGGGAGCAGCCACAGGCCCCGCCCCAGCCTCCCGGGCCCTCGGGGGCGGAGCTCCAGGCTGGGAAACCCCAGGAGAGCTGTGTGCACCAGCTCCTCCTCCGACGTGGCAGCGAGCATCCTGGCAAATTGGGCCTGGGTTCTAGAAGCTGTGCTGTCCCTGGCATCCTAATTAAGGCCTATGGGCAAGAGAGCTGGTCTTCCAGGGCGCTGGATGGAATGACCTTTCTAGGTCCCTCTGATGGTCTCTATGCTGACACACGTTATGCCAAGCCCGGCGTGTGGCTGGCAAAGTCCTCATCCCCTTTGGATAAAACCTGATGGAGAACTGACTCTCGAGCTCCACAGGGGTGGTGCCCTTCTCTGCTGCAGCTCCCTATTGGCAGGTGGACACAGAACGTCCTAGGGAATGGTAACACCCCCTTTTGTGCACCCACGAGGCTGGGCTGGACGTGGCCCTAGGTCAGAGTCTGCCATTGGACCCTAGCATCATCGGGGTGGAGCCAGACAAGCTTCCTGAAAAGGTTTACTTTCTGGAGCTGCTTGTCTGGGTGTTTAAAGCAGCATTTCTCCGAATCTTGTTTCTCAGTGTGGGGTTGTCTGCCCACCCCTAGCTTTGCAAACACCCTGCTAGTGGAGGCCTCACGCTTCCTAATTTTGGGAGGGCAGTTGGAGCAGGATCCAGGCGGGTGTTTTAAAGGGTAACAGTTGTTCCCAGCATCTGCCCTTAATGAACTGATACCCATAGAAGGAGGGAAGCTACCATGGGGAAGCGTCGGGAAGCGAAATCTCTCCCGGCCTGAAAAACCAGTGTAGAGAAGCAAGCCCATAAATAGCCTCTCCCCTGAGTTAGTGACAGCTTCTTACTAGGGGTGTGGACAATGCAGGAGACTCTAGGTTGGGGCTCCCCAGAGATTCAAGGAGGGATTTCAGACATTGGTAATTGAGCAGCGCTCTCTATGCTGGAGAATAAACTTTATGGTGTTCTTTGGCTAAGAGGCAGCCCAAACTGAGACTCAAATAGCGCTTCCAGGAGGGTCTAAGCTGGAGCCGCCTGCTGTGCCTCTGGGGACTGGTGTGTCCTGATGGTGAGTGAGGCCAGTAGCAGGGTGGGAGCCCAGTGGACTGGCCAGCTCGTGCCCACCTACAGGACCAGCCCATTGGTTGTCTAGTGCAGGAAGGCACTCTCGTGCATTGTTCAAGGGGAAGTCAGACACCCACATCCCCCAGTGTGCAGATACTGGCATCTGATTATAAAATGTTATTCCGAACTATTTTGCGGGCCGTGCGTGTGGTCAGGTTTAGCCTGGGAGCCACTTCTGTTCACAGTCCTTTCCAGGAACTGGATGAGGACACGGGTTTGAGGCCCAGCCCGCCTCTGCACCCAGCAGCCCTCATGGATTGCCCCTCAGAGGCGAGTTCCTGGCTTGGCACCAGCTCTGAGCATCACAGCAACATTTTACATCATGTCAGTAATGGCTGTGGCATAAGCGAGCTGTCACCTCACCTGGAGTGGGCCCAGGTGGTGGCATCATCGCGTTCTGTCCTCCAGTTGCTCTCTGTGGATGATGCCCTCTTAGTGGTTTCATTTGGACAAGGAGGGGGTAGTGGGGTTCAGAGAGAACCAGCCACTTACTCAGCAAACGGAGGTGTCAGGGCCGCCCGGAAAAGACCAGGACAGAGAAAAGAGAAGAAGAGATGAAAAGTCGCGTGGGGACATTAGTCAGGCTGGGTGCACGAAGCTTGGAAGGGGTTACTCAGGGCCTCAAGTATTAGGGAGGAGGAAACTGGCGTGAGAGAAAGGAGACCCCAGACCCCAGCCGGGGAGCTGGAAGCCTTGTTCCCGAGTGGCTGGCAGGTGACGGCTTGATCGGCGCGACTGCTCTTAGTAGCAGCGCCCACCATACGGAGAGGTCACACGTTTGCAGTGCGTGCTCTGTGGTCCTGAGTCCTTTACACGCATGTGTATCAACTTCCTCGGTCTTCCTGACAAACCTATGAAGTGTGTGGTATAGTTCTCCCATGACACAGGTGAGGAAACCGAAGCCCAGAGAGGTTCAGTAAACTAGCCAGGGTCACCCAGCCAGTGTGTGGAGGAAGTGGGATTTGAACCCAGGCTTCCTGCTCCGACTGCCCACACTGCACACTCCTCAGAAGTCTTTTCTCTCTCTGTCCTGCAGACAGTGGCCGAGTGTGTCCTCTATTACTACCTGACCAAGAAGAATGAGAACTATAAGAGCCTGGTGAGGCGGAGCTACCGGCGCCGCGGCAAAAGCCAGGTGAGGAGGGGGCAGTGTCAGGCTGGGTTCCCAGCACGCTCTGCGGCTGACTCCCAGCATGCTTGGCAGCTGGCAGGCCTGACCAAGGTGACGTTTCCACATGTTTCTCAGCAGTGGGTCCCTCATTTTGGGTCCTCTCAGTGGCGGCTGGGAGGCCCTCTCTGGGGGTATTTGTCGTACCCCAACAGTACGGAAGAGAGCTGGGAGAAATGGCCATTTCCATCTACAGCCTGGAAAATTCTGGAAGAGCTGCTGACTTGGTGACCCATAGGCTCTGGGGTGAATAGGGTCACATTCCCAGAGCAAGGCCTGGGCTTCCGGGATGACTTGGACTGGCTCACAAACTTAACATCTAAAAATTTTAATAGTTTTTGGTGTAACGTATTTTTGAAGGAAAAGAGTAGCCAGTACTTGAAATTGCCGTATTTCAGACATCACTGTATATGACTGAGGGATGATTTAAGTTAGCGCAGGACTTGGCAAACTAAGGCTCTTGGGTGAGTCAGGCCAGCCACTTGTTTTGTGAATAAAGTTTTATTGACACAGGGCCACACACACCTGTTGAGGAATTACCGTGGCAGCTTTTCTGTTACAACAGCAGAGTTGAATGGTCATGACAAACTGCAAAGCTTGACATATTCACCATCTGGTCCTTTGTAGAAAAAGTCTGCTGACCACTGACTTAGAGGAAAAGGCTATTCATTTTTTTAAAAATTGGTAAATATGTTAAAGATGATGGGGGTCAGTGGCACACATTTTTAAAGGGGCTCACGAGTGTTTGGTGTCGGGGAGACAGAGGGACGGAGATGGATTAGTCTTGCTTTGGGGCTAATGAGAATCAGCCCTGAGCTGATGCTGGGAGAGGCAGGGAGGTAGTAGAGTGGACTTGTGCTGCAGGCAGGGGCTTGTAGGCGGGACCCTGCAGAAGGCGCTGGACACTGCTGCTACATGCTGGACTGGAACTAGTTGAGGCATATCCTTCTGTGGGGCCTCTGGCCTGGTAGATCGCACAAGGGAAAGGGACAAAGGTCAGAATTAGCAGGACGGAAGAGCAAGACTCAGAGGTTCTGGTAGGTGAGTGCTTCCTGACATTAGCGTTTTTCCTTTTCGAGGCCAGCAGGGATAGGACCCTGAGGGTGTCAAGTCCAGCCAACTCCCCTGGGGTTCCAGTGTCCACTGTGAAGCAGCTACTCTGTGATCAAGGCCCACAGCCTTTGAAGGGTTGGTCTACACATCCCCTGTCTCTTTTCTTGCTTTCTGGAAACTGTGCTTCAGGACTGTGAGTCTGTTTCCTTGTTGGCTAAGCCACGTATAATTAGGGAAGCAAGTCTGTTGGCAGGGGTAATAGACAACCCCTTACTGCATCCTGAACATCAGGCCAAAATGATTGAAACAGAGCATTGGTTGTTGTGGGCCCAATCGTTGAACGGTGGGTGCAATTGGTTTGAGGATAGGGATTTCTTCTAGGTTTAGCATGGCCACAATTGGCCAGCTTGCTCTCCCATCTTACAGATGTGTAAAACTGAGGTGTATTAGCTTGGAGCGAGTCAGTTCTAAAGACCTAGCTGCCGCGTATTAGAAATTGAAGTGCGTTTAGGAACTTTTCTAGACTGAGAGGCAAGAACTCAAATAAATGCCAGGCAGAGAGCCTACGTATGCTGGCATAAGAGGCAGTAGGGCATGGTGTGGACTGTGGCTAAACAAAGGGGGAAATAAGGCCTCTAGACTGACTTTAAAAACATCATCAGGTATTTTTTGAGCATCTCCTGTGTACCAGAACCCCTGCTCCCCTACCTTTGTAGGGACCTTGTAGGTGGGCTCATGAGGCCCTTTCCTGTGGCTGGGCTGGGTGCTCAGGTGAGGAGTGTTCAGAGTCAGATGGGGAGAGACAGGGCCATTCTCCTCACCTTATGCTGAAAGCCACGTTTGCATGGAGGGAGGCAAACAAAGGCTGTGTGTTGGCGTCACCTCAGGGAGGGGGTATCTCCAGAGGAGTCCTGGGGAGTTGGGGGGCTGTCAGTGCCTGACGCCCCTGGTCCTGGCTGCCATGCTTTTCACTTTGTGGTGTTTATGCCGTGCTTGCTGACTCATCTGTACACTGGACGCTTGTGTGCTGATGCAGGCGGCTCCATGCCCAGTCATCTAGACCGGGCATACAGGAGTGGTTCCAAGTTAGCATGCCAGTGGTCTGCCTGAGAGGCTCCATCGCGTAAGGGACCCCAAAGATGAGGTTGAGGAGCAGCCCCCCTGGAGGACGAGGACAGAGGTGAGGGTGACCTGGGCAGAGTGAACAGCAGGTGCAAGAGCTCCAGGGCACGAGAGAGCGCACAGTGCCCCGAGAGTCTTCGGAGCAGGAGTCTGAGTACCTTCCAGGGTCTTAAATGAATGAAGAGATGGAGAATCCATGGGAGACAATAGGGAATGGTGAGGCCTGGGGTTAACTAGCTAGGCTGTACCTCATCAGCTCCAGCTGACTACTTGGGCCTGTATTGTCAAATCTGATTTTTTTAAATCAAATTTATCTTTTTTAAAATGGTATTTATTTGTTAATTCTTGGTTGGGATGAGTAGTTTTTCACTGCTGCCCTTGGGCCTCCTCTAGCTGCAGTAAGCGGGGGCTGCTCTCTGGTTGCAGTGCAAGGACTTATTGCGGTGGCTTCCCTCGTTGCAGAGCACAGGCTGTAAAGCGTGTGGGCCCAGTACTTGTGGTAGACAGCACACAGTTGGTGCCCCCTAGCATGTGGAATCTTCCAGAGCCAGGAATCGTACGCATATTCCCTGCATTAGCAGGAGGATTCTTAACCACTGAACCACCAGGGAAGTCCAGATCTGATACTTTTTTTATATATAATGATGACCTGGAGATCTGGAATTAGGTGAAACTGTCTGATTTTTAAATCTCAGATCACTTATGAAACAATGACAACAATATGCTGTCTAGGTCAGATAACTCATATTTGCTCTTGAAATCTGTTCTCAGCCCACAGGACCCGTGGGTTAGAGTGTGATAAGGCTCAGGGAAGAGGTACAGAGAGTGTGTGTGACTTGCGACAGAGGCCAGGATCAGGGCACTGGGGGCCCTGGAGCGCTTTATGGCTATAGAAGAAATGTTTGCTTCCTCTTTTCATCTGAGTTGTTCTGGGTCAGCTGTGGCTATGATGCTGGGGTCATGGGGCTTCTCTGGTGAGGTTTTACCCTCTGCCCAAGCTGGTGTCTCAGGCTGGGGCTCCCAGGGTAGAATAGGGATGCAGAAAGAGAGAAAAAGGCAGGGCAGGAGGCCTCCATCTCCTTCGGGCCTCTCCCTTCCCTCTGATCAGTGGGGGCTGCAAGGAGGCGTGGTGTGATGCCGGCCTTGCCGGGGACAGAGATTTACACACAAACCCTAGAAGGGCTCCTGTGCCAGGCAGATCCACTGCCCTCACCACCATCCGCCAGCCCTGTTCATAAACACGGGATAAATGGGTCACCCCAGGTGTTGACTTTGTGGTCATAACTCATCTCTTGGCCCCGTGACAGCGACATAAAAGGCAGACATAGGCCCCACAGCCCCTCTTCTTAATTCAAGATGCACTTACTGGAGTGAACCTGAGCTGCTTTCTTCATGATTTTATAAAACCTGTGATCCTGCTGATAAATCTCTCAGGAGGTGGGTGAAGGTGGCCCAGCCTGGTGCGGATTGCGGGCAGGTGTATCTGTTTGGGTGCCTACATGTGGATGGACGGATGGGTGCCTGTGGTGGTCGACCCCGTGGGTTAATACTGTGAGTGGATTGGGGCGGGGGGTGAGGCGTGGTAAGGCAGGCAGAGACCCTCTGCTCTGATAGCCGGAAGTGCCAGGTGGGAATGAGCCTGGAGGGTGATTCACTGAGGGCTAGGGAGCAGTCACCGTCTGGCAGAGGCACAGCAGGTGCTCAGGTGACAGCTGGCTGTCCCATCCTTGTGTCTGACCACACTTGGTCCACTGCAGCAGCTCAGAACCTTGGCACAGGCTGCGGTCCTGGTGTGTTTCCTGTGGCTCTGGCCACACCATAGCTAAGGACGGCCACTAGGGGCCGCTCAATTTGTCTGCCCACGGATGCCCCTCAGGTGGGCAGGCCCTCCTGCTTCCATTTCTCCAAAGTTCACCCCCGGTGCCCACCTCCACTGAGGTGCTGGATGTATGACACTGTGTGATCACCCAGCTTCCCTGGTGGCTCATGGTAAAGAATCCACCTGCCAATGCAGGAGATGCGGGTTTGATCCCTGGGTCAGGAAGATCCCCTGGAGAAGAGAATGGCAACCCACTCCAATATTCTTGCCTGGAGAATCCCATGGACAGATTCTCTGGTGGGCTAACACTTTCCCAGGCTCCCCAGGTGGGCAGAGAGGGCCAGGTCTTAGCCCAGAGGCCATAAAGGCTGAGTGCACTCATGGCAGCTGGGGCAGCAAGCTTCTTCCGGGAAGGGACCTGGTCATTCCATCCTGGGGACAAATCCCGCATATCTGCATATTTGCAAACTACGCTCCATGGTGGTGCTGACCTGCCGTGATGCTTAACCACAGAGTGGGCAGCAAGATGTCACCTCATGTGTTCAGGTGACACCCACCCTGTAGGTACCCTCCCCACACCCATTGCCGGGCCCCTGGTTCGTCATGGTGGTGGTTGCCATTCAAAAGCGGGGATGATTACAAAAGCAGATATAAAATTCCCGGATGAAAAGCATTGGCCCAATAGATGTCTCTGGGCTCAGACCCTCAATGACCCGAGAACGCAAGGCTGCCCTGGCGTCCACTGCAGGGGCCCTAGCCCTGCAGTGGCTGGAGGCAGGGACACCTGTTGGCTATTTGGAATGTCAGAGAAGGTGCCATCCTGGGGACTTCCCTGGTGGTCCAGTGGTTACAACTTCATGCTTCCGATGTAGGAGGCCAGATTTGATCCCTGGTTGGGGAACTGGATCCTGCATGCTGCACAGCACGGCCAAAAAAAAAAAAAAAAAAAAACCAGAGAGAGAGGGTGCCGTCCACTTTCCAGAAGCTTTCACCTATCCTGACAGAGGGAGGCTCAGGAATTCCAACCCTTTCACACCCACCCCCTGCCAACCCCACACACCTGAGCTTTGGCAAGGAACCCTCACCCCCTGGACCCCAGGCCCCAGGATCTAGCCATGAGTGGCTAGTGAGCTTGTGGCCAGGGGCCCCATGTCCTCTCCTCGAGGTGAGTCACCAGCCGAGGCGGGGACCAGCTCGGAGTACCAGTGACGGCACTGTGGTTTATAGTTCATGATTCATGGACGGAGGGGCTACATTATCCCAGCTAAATGCGGTGCTGGAGCTCAGGAATGCTGTGGTCAGAAGTCTCTCCCTGACTTAACTGTGCGAACTGTCAGGGAGCCAAGATTGAGACCAGTGGGCCAACTCTGCAGGGGGGGACTCCTGGCGATGGAGGAGCATGCCGCGGAGGGGGCCTGTCCCCAAGGGTGTGTGGCCCCCCCCAACTTGGACCCCTCAGAGCCACTGGGCAGCTGGGAGCTGGGCTGGTCGTGGTCTCCTCGAGGCCACGTGTAGACGGACACAGGGACAGGGCGCCCAGCCTTCTGCTCCTGGGAGCTGAGAGAGCACGTCCGGGGAGGGGGGGCGCCACTTCCTCCCTCCTCTCTCTGGCCTGCAGCCCTGTTCCCCCATCTCTCCTCTCTCTGTGTGTCTGTCTCTCCCCCACACCTGCCCCTTCCCCTGCATCCCTCGTCTTCCTTCACCCTCCTTCCCTTCCCCCACCTCCTTGCCCAGCTCCCTGCTGGGGGACAGGTGACCTTGTTCCCAGTTGCTCTGCTCTGCACTCCAGAGACTCCTGCGCCGCGGGCCACTCGCATGGGGGACAGCGTGACCGGAAGGTATTCCAGGGCAGGGCCAGACAAGCGGCCGTCCCCGGTGGTGGGGGCAGCCAGCATGCAGTCGGTGCTGGTTCCCAGACCCTGGCTGCCCGCCCCGCCCCGCCCCAGGCGGATGATATCATGGATGGCTCAGCCTGAAGTCCAGAGGGGACGTGTGGCCCGCCAGTTGCGGCCACATTGCCTCCAGGTTGGGCTGTGCTGCTCCCTGCCCGCTGGGTGAGCGTGAGGGGGCCGGTCCCAGACCGCCATCCTGGTCGGATGGGCCTCCAGCTTGGGGGTCAGTCTGACTCTCCTCGGCCGCCCAAGCCTGCAGGAGGTGGCCACTTCCGCTCTGCTGGGGGCAGGCTGGGCTGGGCGGGATCGTGTCCAGGTTTAGGGCTCCAGCAAGCAGATGTCCCTGATCCCCTGCCTGGTTTTGTGGGCAGAGTCCTATGGACAGCTTGTCCAGGCCCACAGTCTCCCAGATACATCCCCGCCCAGGGCACACGGTTCCCAGGAAGGCGGCTGGAGGGGCCAGCCCCCAGGGACCCGACAAGCTGGGCTTCCGTTTGGGGAAGAGAGACACTGGCTTCTCACCAGCCGTGACACAGTGGCAGCGGAGACCCGGCTTCCCCTCTGCACTGTCTGAGGCAGGCCGCACGGAAGAGACGGGAAGACACAGCAAATGTGGTCAGGGATCAGTCTGACCCCCCCGGGGGTGAGAGAGGTGAGGGCTGACAGACCTCACATCCGGGCGTTTCAAGCTTGGCTGCCGAGAATCAGGAAGGAGAACCGGCAGAGCAGTATCCGTGCGGGCCTGCGCCAGCTCGGGTCACCACAGGAGGGGTCCCCTGGAGGGGCTGTTGGGGGAGACAGTGGGCAAGCTCCAGTCCGTCTTGTGCTTCCTTCGCAGTGTCACCCTTCCAGGTGATAGTGAACGAGACAAACCAGGCCCCCAGAGCTGTCCTGTCCCCCAGGGGAGATCGATGGTGCACGAGTAAATGACGTGGTTATCCGAGGGGGCGGCCGGGGGTACAGTTGGTGAGCCGGGGCCAGGAGGCAGCTGACATAGGAGAGAAGGCAGCTTTGAGGGAGAGGATCCTGAAGGTTTCTCAGAGGAAGTATCCTTTGGGCTCAGACCTGAGCGATAAGAAGGAACCGGTCAGACAGAGTAGGAAGGGGAGGCTCCCAGGCAGAGGGCACCCTGAGTGCAAAGGTGCAAAGGCAGGAGGCAGGAACCAGTGTGACATCTTNTGAAGGTTTCTCAGAGGAAGTATCCTTTGGGCTCAGACCTGAGCGATAAGAAGGAACCGGTCAGACAGAGTAGGAAGGGGAGGCTCCCAGGCAGAGGGCACCCTGAGTGCAAAGGTGCAAAGGCAGGAGGCAGGAACCAGTGTGACATCTTCCAAGAGGGATGTGTGTGGATGGGAGGAGCTTGATCATCCGGCCTTGAGGTGTGGACCACTGATTTTATCCCAAGTGGCTAGACAAGATTGATTGACAGTTAAAGCAGAGGCTTGGCCCCCTCAAGCAGGCGTCTCCTCGCAGGCAAAACAGACGTGACGCGTGTGGGTGTTGGATGTTGCTCTGGTTATGTGAATGCATTGGCGTGCAGTGGAGTGCTGGTGAGTGTCTGACAACCAGCTTTCTGGGTGTGAAGCCCCGATTGTAGCACGCACTGATTGCCAACGTGGAAATACTCCTCCCCCGCTGATTCCAGGCTACCAGCTGAATGTGGAGTTGGAAAGGGGCGTGCGTGCCTGACCCCTGGTGGGACGCGATCCTATCCTACCCACACCATGTAGGCACAGCTGCATATGAGAGCACAGACCACAGCCAGTGCAGTCAAGTAATGAGAAAGGGGTGCATTTTTCAGTACTTACTACCTTTGTTTTTACTATAATTTGTTTCATTGTAAAGTTATGTGTTTCCACTTTGAAGAATGGCCATCTCTAACAGCTAACCTGCAAAATTCCTGGAAACTGAAGTCTGCACTTGTGAGCTGGTACAAGCCGGCCCAGCACACCTGTATCTGTGTGTCTTGTTAAGGACGTTCCTCACTGGCTAACAAGGCATCCCCAGCCTGAGTTTTATTTCCAGGAAGACACGTGGACTGGATTAGAAGGGTGGGGGCTGAATGTCAGGGAGGGCCTGCCAGCCACGGAAAACTCTGTTGTGTCTTGGTCCTGACCCCTGACTTTACTCCACCCACCAAGGCTTGGACTCCTGGGATGTCCCTTCACTCTGCAAAAGATAAGGTATCTCAAGGGCAGACCCCTCCCGGATTTGCTCGCTGGCACATAGTTCATGCTCAGCAGAGTGTTTATTGAATGAATGAGTGAGATTGTGCTGCAGTTGTTGTTGCTGGGTGTTGGGAAATTCTCATCAGATTTTGGGAGGACCTGTCATCTGAGAACGAAATCTCACCAACTCCTCCCTGGATGTCGCTACTTACTGCCTCTTCACTGAACTCTCCTTTCATTCCTCAAACTGACAGCCACTCCTCCCTTGGCGAGCTGCTGCAGCAGCCACAACATGGGGTGGAACGCGACATTCGCTCCCCGCCGCCACTTTCTGAAAAAGGCCTCAGTGGTTGTCCACTGTCGTCAGGGCGCCTCCTGTATCTCCTTTTCTTCTTTTTAAAATGTTTATTTCGCTGCATTGGGTCTTATTTGCAGCACACGGGATCTTCATGGTGTCATGTGGGTTCAGTAGTTGAGGCATGCAGGCAGTCTAGTTGTGTGGCACACGGGCTTAGTTACTGCAGGGCATGTGAGATGTTAGTTCTCCAACCAGGGATTGAAACCTCGTCCCCTGCATTGCAAGGCGAATTCTTAACCACTGGACCACCAGGGAAGTAACCGCCTTCCATATTTCTGAGCTAGGGTGTTAAAGCTGGCCAGACTCTGCCGCCACGTCCAGTATACCGTTCGGTAAGAAGGACAGTGGGCGTTTTCTCAGCCTGCTTTTGCTCAAGCAGGCCCCCTCCCTGAAACATCTCTCACTTTTCTTTACCAAAAGCCTTTGGAGGCTCAGCTCAGAGGCCTCCTCCCTCCTCCCTGTTCATCAGGGTAAATCGCTGTTGCCTCTGCAAGGTACTAGACCTTTTAAAATTTTTCTTAACCTTGCAGCTTCCATGCGTCCTGTCATAATTCCTTGTCTTTGTCAACTAAAGTGCTAGCTCCATAATGTTGGGGACGGTATTTTCTATAATTTGGTATTCCCCATAGGGAAGGAGAAGGCAATGGCACCCCACTCCAGTACTCTTGCCTGGAGAATCCCATGGACAGAGGAGCGTGGTAGGCTGCAGTTCATGGGATTGCAGAGTTGGACACCACTGGAGCGACTTCCCTTTCAGTTTTTACTTTCATGCATTGGAGAAGGAAATGGCAACCCACTCCAGTGTTCTTGCATGGAGAATCCCAGGNGGCTGCAGTTCATGGGATTGCAGAGTTGGACACCACTGGAGCGACTTCCCTTTCAGTTTTTACTTTCATGCATTGGAGAAGGAAATGGCAACCCACTCCAGTGTTCTTGCATGGAGAATCCCAGGGACGGGGGAGCCTGGTGGGCTGCCGTCTATAGGGTCGCACAGAGTCAGACGTGACTGAAGCGACTTAGCAGCGTCGGGGCTCACGGTGTATTTGTGGAGGGAATAAACAAGAGAAGTAGGCACACTTTGGCTTAAATGGGAGTGAGAGGAGCCTGTGATTCCCCCAGACCACAGTGAGAGGCTGAGCACCTGTCTGGGATCTTGCTAGGAAAATGCTGTGTGACCTTTGGCG
Source organism: Neotragus pygmaeus (assembly GCA_006410875.1). NCBI lineage: Eukaryota > Metazoa > Chordata > Mammalia > Artiodactyla > Bovidae > Neotragus > Neotragus pygmaeus. The sequence continues at coordinate 129,044 of SJYV01026809.1, read as the reverse complement.
AGCTACTTCACCTCTCTGTGTCTTTGAGTGCTCGTCTGTAAAACAGACTGTTGGGAGGCTATTATTAACTACAGGTATGAACTGAAGAGAAGGCCTCGTCACATGTTCGTTGTGCTTCATCAGCATTTGTTGTTTTTATTCATAGTGTTTTCTGTACTGCTTCCGGTCTGGGGCTTTAGCATAGTGCAGGCTCAGTGACGGGCTGCTTGTCCCGCACACAGCGCCCGGTCTCCCAGGGATCTGAACTGAGGGCTCTGGCTAGCCTAGATCCCGTCAGGTTTTCCGCAGAGCTGTGCTGTGGTTTGGGAGGTGGCGTTCATACCCAAGCACTGGGCACGAAGCCCACTGTCAGCATGACCGATGGTGTGTCTGGAAGCAAAGGTGGACCTCGGCGTGGGCTCCAGAATCGTTTGAGTTGGTGGAGTCTGGCTTCCGGTCGTTTCCTGGGTCCACAGGCATCACCAGCTGCTAGTGGCCAGGGTCCTGGGTGTGCTTTGTGAAACAAGGACCCCTCCACCCCGCCCCAGAAGCCTGATTCCTCAGAGTGTGGTCCGGGAACCAGCAGCATTGGGGGGACCCCTGGGAGCTACTTAGAAATGCAGATTCAGGCCTGCTCTAGGCATGCTGAGTGAGCATCTACATTTCTCCAATATCCCCAGGTGCTTTGTGTGTGCATTTCCCTTTGAACAGTGCTTGTCAGGGACAGGGGGTGGTCAAACTATGGCCTGCAGGCCAAATCTGGCCCCCTACCTGTTTTTGTAAATAAAACTTTATTGGCACATAGCCACGCTTACTTGTTTACATTTGGGCTGTTTTCGCACTATAAACGGCAGAGTCAGTAGTTGCGAGAGACTGGTGGACCGATGGCCCTGAAATGTTTACCATCTGGCTCTTACAGAAAAAGTTTGCTGATCGTCAAACCTAGCTGCCCATTGGAATAACCTGGGAATTAAACACGCTGCTGCCAGACTGTCACCCTGAGGTCCTGATATGACTGGTGTGGGTGGAGCCTGGGCGTCGGGACTTCCCAGAGCTCCCTGGGTGACCTGAGTGTGCAGCTGTGAGAACAGTGGCTCTAAATTGCCCGTGAAACCCAGCAAGTGCAGTTTCGATCAATGATGGGCCTAAGATTAGAAGCGGAGCTCTAGTAGGTGTGAATCGTCCCAGAGTTAGCTGTCACCGTGTTTGCTGTCCTCGAAGGCTTTCAGGGACTGAGCTGGTTGACGGGGATCTGGGAGTTGGGTCCTCCCTCTGGCTCCATCAGTCTCCCAGAGCGAGTGGACGCCAGCCCACTGACCTCCTACATGTCCCAGGCAGCTGGTCACTATCGTGCCTGACGGTCCCTCCCAGTGGAAACCAGGTTTCAAGCCGGGACTGACCTGGGATTTCTCTCTTTCATCCCCTCCACTCGCATCACTCAGCTTGGGGTACAGGGACACCTCCTCAGAGGAAGATGGAGTTCAGGCCCCAGGAAACCGGGAGCCCATCCATGGGGCTCTGTGCCCTGGCTCCAGAGAGACCCTGAAGTCACTTCTCCCAGAGGATGGGATGTGGGAGTTACCCACCCCTGCCCTGGGGGGCTTGAAGAGAGTGTCAGGTTGGCGGCCACGGGGTCTGGCACTGGACTGCACGCCTGGGCGGGAGGCAGCAGGAATAATGACCAGGTTCTGGTGCGGATCAGGGTTTCAGAGCTTTCCCCTGAGACTGGCAGGATTGGGGCCGTCAGGGCGGGGTGGCGCGGTGGCGATGACAGGAGAGGGGCTTGGCTGTGCCCGGGTCGACTCGGCCTCTGGGTTTGAATCCTGCCCCTGCTGTTGCTCTTGCTTTGTCAGCCACCCTCACTGTGCCTCAGTGTCGCCTTCTGTACCACGGGAGTGTGATGGGGGTTGGTAAAGGAGATGAGGAAGTACATAAAATACGCTGGGTGCGGGGCACTGGGAGCTACTTTTATTATTAATGCTGTGATGTTGATGATTGTACAGGGCAATGGGTGCTTATGGGCTGGCCCAGGTCCAGGCAGGGGCTCGAGGAATCTTCCAAGAGGGACAAGGTAGCCTTGATGGAAAGGGGCAAGGATGCCCATAGACGCCCCACCTGAGCCCATGATGCCAACCAGGGTGTAGAGTCAGGTGAAACCCTCAGAGGGGCTTTGGGGATGACAGGATCAGGCCTGCTCCCTGCCTCTGAGAGCCCCCTTTTCCCTCCCTCTGAGACGGTGAGGCTTTGCCTGTCTGAACCTCCGTTGCCTTTTCTGCAGAATGGGAGCAGTGGTCCCTGTCCTTTCCCGACAGAGGTAGGCTAGGGCAGTAGATGAAACAGTATTTGCAAGGCGTTCGGCATGGTCCGGGGAAGGAGTGGCCACAGTGGACGAACCCCAGGTCACCGTTACTGTTGGTTTTTCATCATCTTTATCCTCAGGGCTTCAGAGGGGCCAGGAACTGATCCATAGACCGTGCACAGCACAGCGTCGGGGCGGGTAGTGAGCTCTTGGAAAATGCTGGCCTCCGTCAGTGGGGCTTTTGGAGGATGTGGGGAGGGCTGAGTCAGGAGGGCCCCGGGCAGGAGGGCGCAGGCTCAGACTTCCTGGGAGCAGCCCCGGTCAGTCGTGCTCTGTCAGTGCGGGGCTGGGGTCTGCGGCATGCTGCCGCCTGGGTCAGCAGTTTGGGAGCTGCCTCTGCTGGCCGTGCTGGGGGCAGATAGTGGCCTGCTTTGTGGCCCAAGGGTGAGATTCTGGCGGGGGCTGAAGACCCCGCCCCCAGCCTACACCCAGGGAACAATGACAGGTGCTCCTGGAGTCAGCCACTGGGAGGGACAGCAGATAAAGCTCCAGAGTNGGGGGCAGATAGTGGCCTGCTTTGTGGCCCAAGGGTGAGATTCTGGCGGGGGCTGAAGACCCCGCCCCCAGCCTACACCCAGGGAACAATGACAGGTGCTCCTGGAGTCAGCCACTGGGAGGGACAGCAGATAAAGCTCCAGAGTGAAGCTGCAGCCCAGTTGGGCATTCTTGGCACAAAGTCCAGCGAGGCGTTTCAGGAGACATCGAGCCCCCTGAGGCTGGAAAGCCCCGGCCCTACCCTTCCAGGCCCTGGGTGTCAGGTTCCTGAGTGTGCAGAAGCCGGGCAGGTCTCACAGGTGAAGACAGCAGCCATGCCGGGCAGCCCACGGGGCAAGGGTCCCTCCCCAGTCGGCCATGCCATCTCCCCTCGCTGTGGATCCTGGTCCCCGCCGCCCCCCTTCCATCTTCCCCAGCGGTTGGAAGTTTAGTGTTTCAGGGTTTGGGGTGGTGGTGAGGGACAGTTCAGAGACATTGGGACACCCATTGGGGATTGATAGCGACATAACAGGGGCCGGAGGGAGGCTTTTCTGCCCCCTTGCCCCTCCTCTTGGAGATCAGAGGGAGGTTCTTGGGGAAGGGGACAGACCTGAGCCAGGAGCTTCCTGGGTTCACCCTGCTGCAGTCTCAGAAAGCCCACGGTTCACATGAATACCCAGACCCCCACTCGGTACAGATTGCCTGTAGCTGACCCCTGTGCTCAACCGCATTGTGAATCATAACTGCAGAGAAGGGTGGGGGATTGGGGGAGGTGGGGTCTCAGGTCAAGGCAGCCTGTGCTGGGGATCGGCATGTGTTCCTGGTGTGGAGGCAAGATGGGAAGAAAGGGAGCCCCCTGCCCTATGCCCTCACCTTCTCCATCTGCTTGAGTTTCTTTCTCCTTGGTTTAAATGTTGGTGTGACCACACCCCTCAGCACACATTGAAAGGCTTTGCATTTCATTTTTTTTTTTTTAATTTCATTGACTCCTGGGGATGGAAAGATGGTTGGCTTTGGCAGCCGCTCGCATGGAGCACTTTGAGGGTGGATAAGAGAATCAGTGTTTGGCTTAAAAGAAATCAGGCAGGACAGAAAGGAAGTCGGGTGGCAGTGTGGGGAGGAGCTCGCCTGCCCTCCCTGTCTTGGTGAGGGCAGGGTCAGCAGCCTGGCTGACTGGGGCAGGTTGGCCAGCGCCGGCTTCACTCACTCGGGAAGGAGATGAAAGGAACAGGCCTGCAGGAAGGGGGCTGGTTTTGTTGTGAGCCCCTTTGATCTCTCCTGTCCAGCAGGCCTGCTCTCTTCCCCTTCAAGGGCTGACTGACTGGAGAGGAAGACCAGGCCCACGGCAGCAAAAGCAGGCCCTCGTCATAGCAGCAGCCATCCTGAAATGGGCCTGGGGACAGCCCTTCCATCTACCCATTTTACAGACGTGGAGACTGAAGCCTGGAGAGCTGGCCAGAGCTTTTGTCTGGGGCAGGCAGGCAGGCAGGCAGGCAGAGGCCTCAGGTTGTGACCCAGTTTTCCCTGTGTTCACCCTGCTCTTGCCTGAAGCTGACCAGGGCCCCACCCTCCTGCCTTGGGGCTCCCACCACGCTTAAATACTGGTGCCAGGTGCCAACTCTGTAAGCATTCTCTCGTTTCAGCCTCCCCATGCCTGGCTGAGGGGTGGGCATGCTTTCAAAGGGAAGAATCGGAGCACAGAGAGCTTAAGACTCTCATCCAAGGTCACGCAGTCACCAGAGGCCAGGCGTCTGACACGAGCACTTTCTATACCTTGCCCTTCGACTCCTGCCTCCCAGTGCCCCAGATCGTGGGGCTTTCTGCCCAGCTCACAGTGCAGGTGTTGGAGAAGGGGGATCCCGCGGACTCCCCCTCCCCTCCAGCTCTCTCAGTCCAGGTGCAGAGCCTCGCCTGCCTGACTGTGTCCTTCTCTCCCCCACCGCCCCCTGCCCTCCCCTGGGGCCTGGCAGCAGCAGCAGCAGCAGCAGCAGCAGCAGCAGCAGCAGCAACAGATGCCCCGCAGCAGCCAGGAGGAGAAAGATGAGAAGGAGAAGGAGAAGGAGGTGGAGAAGGAGGAGGAGAAGCCTGACGTGGAGAATGACAAGGAGGAGCTGATCAAGTAAGGCCAGCCCTGCAGGGGGCCCGACCGCAACCCCCAGGTGGCAGGCAGGGCAGGCAGGCTAGCAGGGGGGCCATGGACTGTACTCAGCCTGC
>SJYV01026809.1:80335-123896 GCA_006410875.1 Neotragus pygmaeus | reverse complement strand
CCCACCTCCTCGTCTTCTCCCCTTTCCTCAGCTTAGTCTCCTGAGATGCTGAGAGTGGAAGGGGGGAGATCTGAGAGGACGAGATACACGCAGGCGGCCGCCCTCACCTTTAGAATTATCGCTGTCAGTGTGAGTTCTTGCAGATCAAGGCACAGCCTCGCCTCAGGGCCCCTGACGGCCTCCCATGCCTGCCAGGGGTGGAGCACCGCCAGCTGGAGATTCACTGCGAGCAAGGGTGAAGGGGGGGGGCGGGCACAGCTTAGCGCCAGGTACCTGGAGCCGGCTCAGGAATGTGGCTTCTGAGAACATCTGGCTTCGTTACCCCCTGTCTCCCAGACGCTCCTGCGAGGGCCTTCAAGAAGATGAATGGAAGGCGGTGGTGATAAATCTGAGCGGCCCTGCAGTAAACTCCCCTGAGTCGGCTTCTGAGAAGAGTCCCAGCCCCAGCTATTGAGGTCACATACTCCCCACACACCTGACTCGGCCCGCATCAGGGGGCCTCTCGTGTTTTCTGCAACACCCAGTGGCCCGTGATAACACAGAAGGCAGAGTTAGCATTGTTTGTAGGGGGACATCTCCTCTTTGGGGAGTCAAGTGGCCTGAAGGGTGTACCAGCCTGCACCCCTATGCATTTAATCCAGTAATCTTGCAAACGGATAGCAGAGAGCATCTCTAGTTGATGTATAAAATGGGCTTGCAGGGCTTCCCTGGTGGCTCAGTGGTAAAGAATCTACCTGCCAATGCGGGAGACACAGGTTCAATCCCTGGTCCAGGAAGATCCCACATGCCTTGGAGTAACTAAGCCCGTGTGCTACAGCTCCTGAGCCTACGAGCCCAGAGCCCGGGAGCCACAACTCCTGAAAGCCCACGTGCCTGAGAGCCAGTGGTCTACAACAATAGAATCTACTGCAATGAGAAGCCTGATCGCAACCAGAGAGTAACCCCTACTCTCCACAACTAGAGAAAAGCCCTTGGAGAAATGAAGACCTACCTACCCCAGCCAAATAAATAATTTTAAAGAAAAAAGGGTTTGCAGATAGCCACCAGCCCGTACCCACATAGGATGAATAAAATAAGCCGATCAGTTACCTGCCAGCCCACATCCCTGTTGGAGAATAAAGCAGATGACAGCTACCAGCTCTCACCTCCCTTTTGATAAATAAGATGGCATTGCAGACCTCTACCAGCCTCATTCCCTCAATCTGGTGAATAAAGGAGCCTTGCAGATTGCTACTGCATCACCCCTAGCTTTCCCCCTTTTTTCCACTCCCTTGGGCTAGTAGTAAATCGCTGGCAGCCAGTGCTCATCTTGCTAAAGAAAAGCGGATGTCTTGAAACTGCTGTTTAGGTTCCTGGCCCAGGTGAAACCATCCTTGTCTCCCCTCTCTGGCCTTTAGGGAGAAGACGGATGACACCTCTGGGGAAGACAACGATGAGAAGGAGGCAGTGACCTCCAAAGGCCGAAAAACTGCCAACAGCCAGGGGAGACGCAAAGGCCGCATCACCCGCTCAATGGCCAACGAGGCCAACAGCGAGGAGGCCGTCACCCCGCAGCAGAGCGCTGAGCTGGGTGAGTCTTGGGCTAGGGAAGGGGCGCTGAGGCCCAGCGGGCTCAGAATCCCAAATCGTTGCAAACTTGCTGTTGGACCTGTGGTGAGTTCCTTGACCTCTCTCTGTCCTGATGGCTTCATCAGCACCAGGGTTATGAGTAATGCCTGTAACTGTGGGGTTGAGCATTTCAGTGACTTTGTGTGTAGGAAGAGCCTAGAACAGTGCCTGGGGCAGGTTCGCTGGCCTTCAGCTGCGATCCTTCCAGAGCTGGAGAATTCACCTACAAATCCAGAGCACCAGTTTGGTTTTGTTTTTCAATCAGAAGATCTGCCCTCGGGTCTTTCCAAGGCTTTCACTGCCGGCGGCCCGGGTTCAATTCCTGGTCGGGGAACTAGGATCCCGCAATCCACACAGCATGGCCAAAAAACCCACCCCTTTTCAAGAGGGCCTGAGTGCTGCCGTCCCTTCCAGCCCTGGGAGGCATCTGGGTTTGTACCATCACCTCTGTGGGCCTCAGTTTCTCCTGCTCAACAGATGCCCACCCCTAGGTGTTCTGAACCTAAGGTGGGGGAAAAAAGAATTGCATAGCAATTCCCAAGTTTGGCCACAGGGGGGCAGCCGGTGTGTGCTTGTCTATATCATTTTGGCTGTTTGGAGCCTGCCCTCTTGTGTCTGCGGGAACTCCCATCCGAGGCCTGAGTGCTCAGGCTGAGGCCCCAACCACCTGGATGTCTTCCTAGGGTGGGAGTTGATGGAAGGGATGGTTTCTGTCTCACAGATGCCCTCCTTGTCCACACCCGAGGTTTATGCCAGGCTCCTCTCCCTTCTCCCTGCGAGAGATCATTTGTACCCATTTCATAGATGGCTATTTGAGCCTGAGAGAAGGAACATTGCCTCCGTAAAGTCATGGAGTCAGTTGGGATTCAAACCCAGCCCACTGGCCACAAATCCCATTTGGCTCCTGTAAGCTCTTGCCAGCTGCCCCTTGGTGCCAGCGTGCCCGGAGGCACGGGGCAGGAGGGCTCTTTTCAGAAGGGTGTTGGTGCACCTGACTTCTAGAGTCGTTCTTCTGGACCTCAAGCTAATGTTGGGGCCAGGTGGTGGGGTGGAAAACACAAGCCCGGTCCCTCTGACGGGCTCCGCATCCCGGTTCCGCCTTCCAGAGCCTCCCTCTGGGGGTCCTGTAGGTGGGGGAAGGGAAAGTTGGCTGTGGCAGCAGGGAGCCAGGGAAGCTGCCCAAACTTTCCCCCGGGGGTCAACGGCCTTTACCGAGTGCATACTCTGTGCCTGGTGCTGTTCCAGGCACTGAGTCCATGAAGCTGACGTTCCTCATGCTCGCCCCTCTCATGATGTCTTAAGGGACTTTCAGGGAAGGGCCGGGGCTCACACGTAGGGGATCTCGGAAGAGAGGCTCAGAAACAGCCACAGCAGACCCTTGGCCAGCTCCCTGAAGGCAGCTGCCTTACTTCTCAAGAACACGAGCCGCCTCCATGTGCTCTACAGGTTGGAGCAGAGTCTAATAACCACCCTGTAGGACAGGGTTCCCCAGCAGGGGACAGGGGACCCTGTCTGGGCGCATTTTGGATTGTCTCAGGTGGAGCTGGGGCTCCTGGTCCCTGCTGGGTAGAAGCCAGAGCTGCTGCTCAAGCCCCTGCAGCCCCTGGGGCAGCGCCCACCACACAGACTCATCCGGCCCTGGTGAGTCCACGCTCAGATGAGGTCCCTGCCCATCCGAAGCTCGTATCCCTCCTCATCTCCACGTCCTAACGCAGTCACCAAGCTCTGTCAGGTGTATGCAGAGGCCCTGGACTGCCTCAGCTTCCCCATCTGTGAAATGGGGTGATTGCACATACGCTCCCCCATCCCAGCAAGTGCCCCAAGCTGCCAGAGGCAGAGAAACCGCCCCTCTGCGGACTGCTGCCAACACACCCGTTGTCTTCCTTTTCAGCTTCCATGGAGATGAACGAGAGTTCTCGCTGGACGGAAGAAGAGATGGAGACAGCCAAGAAAGGTGAGTGGTTTCTGGCCCCTCTGATCGCCCTCGATGTGTGTGCAGGCCCTGCAGCTTATGTGGTGGGGAGGAGGTGGACACGTGCCTCTACTGGGGCTGTGGTTTGGTGTGCAGGGGCCAGGCTCCGCTTCCAGGTGTTCTCAGACTGGCCTCGTCTCTTCAGAGCCTCAGTTTTGCCCTCCAGAAAATGGGTCTGTCTGACCATGTTGTTGGGGGACAGCATCCCTGGCCCCTGGGGCCAGCACATCATGGCCTTATAGACAGAGTGGTGGCAGTGCTCCTAGGCACCTTGAGGGGAGGGGCGGGGCCTGCTGGCATCCACTGCTGTGGGGTCACCGTGTCAGCCTGTCCCCCCATCAGCTGCACCGTCTCCCTGCACTGCGATGCCGACCCCACATTCTCCGTGGAAACCATCAGCATGTCCCCGTTGTTCATTAGAGCCTGAATGGCTGGGCCCTTGCCTCCCCTGCTCAGTGGACTGTCTCTGAGCCTCAGTTTCCCCATCTGTGAGATGGGAGGGGTGTCCACATGGGCCCAGAGAAGCCAGAGATAACAGGCGCTGTCGGGGCTGTGTTGGTGTCGATCCCCCGGCCCCCATCTCTGGGAGCTGTTGGGGGGCCATCAGACTAGCGTTGCCCCAACAGGAAGGCTGAGGCTGGCGGGGTCGAGGGGGGCGTCTGAGCCCCATTCGCAGGCTTGCTGTCATTCATCTTGACCCCAGCCCTGAGGGGTGGTCTTGTTTCTGGCCGTACTGTGGCCGTGGAAGGGAGGAGCAGAGGCTGGGGATGGCTGGGATCCTGAGTTGGTGACCTGGCCGCCCCCCCCAGCTTTTGTCCCAGAGGTCCTTCTGAGTCCCCACTGCTGACGCGCAGCTTCTTTGTGCCCAGAGCGCCAGGTCGTGGCTCAGGGAGGGAACAAATGGCCTTTGTAATGGGGAACCCGGTTGCACAGGGGGGTCGTGTGTGAGGACAGCCAGGCCTGGGGGCTGAGACCTTGCACTGCGGGCTGAGTGCCCTGCTCACGCCCTCGGCCCCAGGTAGGGGTGCCGAGGGTCCTGAGCGTCTGGTCCTGGTGTTTCAGAAGCTGATCAGATAGAGACTCAGATGTAGAGAACAAGCATGCGGACACCAGCGGGAGGGAAAGAGGGTGGTGGAATGAATTGGGAGATTGGGATTGATATATATATATACACGATTGGTACTATGTATAAAATAGATGACTAATGAGAACCTACTGTGTAGCTCAGGCTCGACTCTGTGCTCTGTGGAGACTTAAATGGGAAGGAAATCCAAAAAAGAGGGGATATATGTATACGCACAGCTGATTCCCTTTGCTATACAGCAGAATCTAACCCTGATTGCCTCTCTAGTGGCTCAGTGGTAAAGAATTTGCCTGCATTTCAGGAGACCGGATTCGATCCCTGGATCGGGATGATCCCTTGGAGGGCATGGCAAGGCACTGCAGTATTCTTGCCTGGGAAACCCCATGGTCCAAGCAGCCTGGAGGGCTACAGTCCATAGGGTCCCAAAGAGTTGAACACGACTTAAGCGACTGAACACGGGTGCGCAGAAACTGTCACAGCATTGTAAAGCAACTGTGTGGTGGTGTGGTTTGTCGCTCAGTCGTGTCCGGCTCTTTGCGACCCCGTGGACTGTAGCCCGCCAGGCTCCTCTGTCCGTGGGATTTCCCAGGCAAGGGTACTGGAGTGGATTGCCACGCCCTCCTCCAGGGGAGCTTCCCGACCCAGGGATATAACCCGGGTCTCCTGCATTGCAGGCGGATTCTTGACCAACTGATCCACCAAGGAAACTCCTATAAGGGACTTTATTTAGTCCAGTAAAAACTAAAAGAAGCGAGAAACTGACCAGGAACAGCCCCAGACCTGGTCAGGCCCTCCACCTGGGACCCGACCCCTCCCCTTGGGGCTCCTGTCCAAAGTGCCCTGCTCCTTGGAGGCTCCAGACCTCCCTCCTCCAAGCTCCCAGGCCTCAGGTGAGGCGGAGCAGGAGGACAGGCGTGGCCGGCCCTCGGCATCGTGGGTAGGAGGAGGAGCAGTCCTGCTTCCTGGTGAGGGGGCGGGCCTCCTCTCAGCATCTCGGAGGGGCACTAGTGGGGCCTGTGGGCATGCTCTCCAGCTGCCAGGGCACAGCGGGTGCTGTCAGTCCCCAAGGGGGCCGTGTGTCATCCTCTCCTCTCTCTTCTGTGTTTATTTTGTGGTTTCTGGTATGGATTTCACCATGTGGCGTTACAGGGACTTTATTTGAAAAATGAGTGATTTTTCTCCCCTGCCTTTAATTTTGGTGAAACACACAGAACATCAGATCTACCGTTTTAACCATCTTAACTTGTACGATTCAGTGGCAGTAAGTACATTTCCAGTATGGCGCGACCATTACTCTAGAACTTTTTATCACCCCATATGGGAACCCCATACCCGTGATCAGCCACTCCCCATCCCCCTCAAGCCCTGCCAGCCTCCAGTGTCCACCAGTCCACTTTCTGTCACTGTGGATTTGCCTGTTGGGACTTTTCCATGAATTGAGTTATACAATGAATGCCCTTTTGTATCTGAGTTCTTCCTCTCAGCATCCAACTGTCGAGGTTCATCCATGTCCTAGCCTGTGTCAGCACTTCATCCCTTTTTATGACTGAGTTGTAGTCCTCTGTATGGACATGCCACATTCTGTTTATCCATTTGTCCGTTGGTTGATGGATGCTTGGGTTGTTTCCACCTATGAGCTCTTGTGCCTAGTGTTGCTGTGAACATTTGTGTAGAATCGCATGGTTTTTTTAAACCACACGTCAGACCCTGAGATCTCAGCCATTGGCAGTGATATTGCCCCAGGGGACCCCTCCACCACCACCAGGGCCGTGAGGGGCTCCACGTGCACGTTTTCTGTTGTCATGGCAACCCCATCCCTGGCTCCCCCCCTGTTGCCCGGGAACAGGGAGTTGGCTGCGCAGCCCTCTCTCTCCCTTTGGGAAGGGCAGACCCAGGGGCTGGGAGGACGGCTGGGGATGACTCATCGGCTGAGCCGGGAGTGCACCCCACCGTCTCAAGGTTGGGTCCTCAGGGACGGCAGTGATCTCATCCTGAGTCCCAGCTCACAGAGACAGTGGTGCGCGCGTTCCCCCCGGGGGACGGTGCATGCTGAGGCCCTGCTCAGTGACATTTGTGTTAATGTGACGAGCACCAGTGCGCTCGTCCTCTGTGAATTACAGCAATCTGCACAATTACCGCTCAGGGTGGCTGCTAAAGGCAGTGTGTTCCAGGCAGCAGGAGGGAGTTAGGGTGAAGAGGCAGGTGCTGGCAGCCCCCAGGACTCCTTCTCCACAGTGAGCGGGGATGTGGGGGAGGGGGCAGTTCCAAGGCCCCAGCTCTTAGAAACCCAGGAAAGTACCGCAAACCCTGCTGTGCCCGAGGCAGATGACACCCACCCATCCTCCTGCCCATCATTCACATCAGGCCAGTGCTTTACCCTGTGCAGGGCAAGGGTATCAGAGATGAGCCAGCTCTTCCTGGGGACCCAGGAAGTGAGCATCCAGGTGTCCCTGAGGTCTTGGGACCACTGAGCCTGCTCCGAGCATCCTGGGGGACTTCCAGGAGCCAGCCTTTGTAGGATATCTGCAGACAGTCCAGAGAGACACTGGACCTCAGCCTCGGGGTCTTTTAGCTCTGTGATATCAGGCAAACCCGTCAACTTCTCTGTGCCTTGGTTTCCTCATCTGTACAATGGAAACTTAAGGTTCACCCGTTGTATTAGTTTCCTGGGGCCGCCATAACAAAGCACAAACTTAGGTGGCTTAAAAACGACGGAGATGTGTTCTCTCACAGTTCTGGAGGCCGTGAGTCCGAAGTCAAGGTGTCGGCAGGGCTGGGCTCCCTCCGAGGGCCCTGGGGGAGGACCCTGCCTCTGCTCCTCCAGCCTCTGCTGTTGCTGGCACTCGTCGGCGTTCCTCAGCTTGCAGACATTCCAGTCCCTGCCTCTGTCTTCCATGGCTGCCTTCCCTCTGCGTGTCTCTGTCCAGATTTTCCTCTTCTTATAAGGACCCACCCTAATCCAGCATGACCTCATCTCAACTTGATCGCGTCTATAACGACTTTTTCCAAATAAGGTCATGTTCGCAGGTTACAGGTGGGTGGACATTAAATTGGCGAGGGGCGGGGGACACTAATCCAGTACGACTACTTTTTTTAAAAAAAGTTATTTATTTTATTTCTGGCTGTACTGGGTCTTCATTTGCTGCGTGGGCTTTTCTCTAGTTGCAGCAAGCAGGGGCCACTCTCTAACTGTGGTGCCCAGGCTTCTCATTGCGGTGGCTTCTCTTGCTGTGGAACACAGGGTCTTAGTGTGCAGGCTTCAGTAGTTGCAGCACGAGGGCTCAGCGGTTGCAATCCTTAGCTGCTCCGCAACCACGTGAGATTTTCTGCTGCTGCTACTGCTGCTAAGTCACGTCTGTCGTGTCTGACTCTGTGCGACCCCAGAGATGGCAGCCCACCAGGCTCCCCCATCCCTGGGATTCTCCAGGCAAGAACACTGGAGTGGGTTGCCATTTCCTTCTCCAACGCATGAAAGTGAAAAGTGAAAGTGAAGTCACTCAGTCGTGTCTGCCTCCTAGCGGCCCCACGGACTCCAGCCTACCAGGCTCCTCCGTCGATGGGATTTTCCAGGCGAGAGTACTGGAGTGGGTTGCCATTGCCTTCTCTATCAGATTTTCTGCTATCAGAGATCAAACTCATGTCTCCTGCATTGGCAGATTCTTTACCACTGAGCCACCAAGGAAGCCCCTTTGTGGGGATTTGGTAAAAGAAAGCAGAAACGCTTAGGAGGGTGGTGACTTAGACACACTGAGTTCCCCGTCAACCATTTGGAACGATAACCAGCCCCTTAGCCTTGTGACCCTGACCTGGCCTATCCCTGTCTTAGCCTCGTTTTCTCTTGTCCTCCAAAATGAGACGGGTATGCCATCACTGAAAGGCAGTAGAAGGGTGATGTGAGCCTTATTTGTGCAGTCCTTGGTATACAGTAGGTTCTCAGAAGTGGCAGGCCTGCGGTTCAGCACACAGACTCTGCGTTTGAGTCCTGGCTCTGTCCCTGTGGGTGATGCTGAACAGTACCTGCACTTCTGGGGGCTTCGGCCCCTTCCCTGCACAGTGGGGAAGAGGGTTGGTGGTATAAGATGGCATTTGGAGGTGGTTTCATGGCACTGGGAAAGGGCGCTGGGGCTGAAACCCAAAGCACAGGATAATAAGTAATACTATTAAGTATTTGTCAGTACTTCCTTGTAGCAGGTACTGCTAAAGGTGATCTGTGTGTTAAATCACTTCATCATCACCCACCTTATGAGGCAGATGCTATTTCTTGTTTCTTTATCCAAAATGATAAAACTGAGACCCAAAGAAGTTAAGTGACCTGCCCAAGGTCACACAGCTGTTAATTGGTATAGCTGGAATTCAAACTCAGGCACCCTAGTTACAGAATGGGGCTGGTGTGAGGTTTCAATAAATGAGTTCATGGGCCTGGCTACTATTAATCTGATGATGAAGTAGGGGGAGCGCATCCCAGTAAAGGAATAGCATGTGCCAAGGCCCTAGGGCAAGGGCAATGAAGTCAAACAACAGGCTGTTAAAACCCAGCAAGCAGGACTTTGCTGATGGTCCAGTGGTTAAGACTCCACCTTCCAGTGCAAGGAGTACGGGTTCGATCCCTGGTCAGGGAACTAAGATCCCACCTGCTGCAGGGTGTGCCCGAAAGTTAAATAAAAACAACCACAAAAAAAAAAAAAAAAAACCCAGAGAGCAAGGAAAAGAGAGGCAAGGGATGGAGAAGCCGTTGGGACGCTGCCCCCATCCCACCCTTGCCGCCCGACTAGCTGTGGGCAAGAGTTCGGTAGTTGCTCTAGAGTGGGGCAGGCCATAATGTGGGGAGCCGTGGCCCAGGGGCAGGAGAGCTGCAGGGTTCCAGGTAGCTGGTGAGCATCTGCCCTTCCTTTGTGCATGGAGTCAGGGCTTCCTGGCCTGGGGCTCACACCAGGTGGGGACCCAACAAGTGCAGGGCAGCCCCGGGGAGCTGGCCGCCTGCCCCCGGGCCCAGCGCCATGCTGGGCAGGCACTGGGCTGGGATGTGAAGCTCTGGTTCCCCTGGGAAAGGTCAGCCTGGCCTGGCTTGCAGTCTTGACCCAGCTAAGTGGGAGGCCCTGGGCTCGGCTGGGACCCTGTCCTGGTCCCCAGCCCCCTTCTCGGGTGGACAGGGCGCCAGCTGTGGAGGGGGGCGGGGAAGGCCCCAGGCACACCATTCCCAAGACCAGAAATAGGCACTGGCCCAGCTCTGCACTGCCAGCCCTTCCCTGGCCTCAAGTGGCCCGCCTGGTGAGGAGGGTGAGGGCAAGGTGCCTGGGCCCAGGGGAGGGCCCTGCAGAGACCAGGCCCTGGTGGCCCCAAGCAAAGCCCATCAGCCTGGGTGGAGCCCAGGTGGGTCCCAGAGCTCTTCCCCCAGTAACTCCAGGCCCACTCTGCCCACAGGACTCGCCTCCTTTCATGCGGAGTGAGGGAGAAACCACTAATTGCTTTGCACCTCCAAAGTGCTTGCTGTGCACACTGGCTGGTTTAATTAGTTTTTACGGATGAAGAGTCGAGGGCTTGGGGAGGGGAGGTGTGAGTCCCTAGCCTGGGAGCTTGGGCCTCCACTTCCACACGTCTGTCATCAAAGCCTCCTGCCGTCCTTCCTGCAGGGACCACGGGAGAGCAACGGCGGGTGTGCTTGGCCTGGACAGCCATGCACATGCTCACTGGGGCTTACAGTGGGCAGCATGACACCACAGTCAGCACATGGGTTGGCAGCTAATGGATGCACCTGGGTTCGGGATGCTGGGTCACTTCTGAGTAAGCGAGGGTCAGCAGGAACAGGACCAGCATGCTGAATGGGGACTGAGGACAGTTGATGGACGGGGTGGGGTGACCTCGAAGATCATTAGAAGAGAGCCTGCAGCATCCTGGGGCTGGCATCAGTGGGGAGCTGTTACCACCTCCAGCTGGAGCTGAACTTCATCTTGGGTGCACTGTTCCCCAAACCTGGATTCTTCTGGTGTTCAGAAGGAGGAGAGAGTTGGGGTTTCTGCCTGAACTTGGGGGACCCAGCCAGATACCAGGGTAAGCTCCTGATCCTTCCCTTGTTGCTTGTCAGCAGCCTTGAAAATAAAGTCAAGCATCTCCCAGCCCACTTGAACTTCCAGGAGCAAAATCCACACATGGGCATCCAAGTTGGTGCTTCCTCAGAGAAAGAGACCCAAGGCAGGTTACACAGTAATGACAATCCCTGTTAGCACGTGGCCAGTGCTCACTGGTCCCTGAATTTTGCATGAATGATTTTACTTAATCCTCCAAGGGACCCTCAAGGCAGCCTCTCCATATTTGAAGACACACATGTGTGTGCACACACTCACACATGCACACAGACACACCTCCTGCTTTGCAAATGGAAAAACTGAGGCCCAAGGGGCCGAGTGATGAGCTGGGGCTTGTACAACAAATAACCTGGAGTTGCTTAGCCTCAGAATTTACCACTTGGCTGTGCTCTATTGGAAAACTTGACATTGAACGCATAATTTCCCAAAATGGTAGGATGCCAGGTTGCACACAGGTGATATTTTTTTCATCTTAATGTTGATCATGTGTTGGGAGATCACATTGTCCCTAAGATTTGCAGATATAATAGCTAAAGCTGAGGCTAATGTAGGCACTAAGGCTTACTTTGAAAAGAGTAGAAAGGTAAGTCTAAGTTCAGGTGTGAGGTTGTCTGGCCGAATCCCCTCGGGGACTGGCGGGAGGTGTATTGGAAGCTCAGATACACAGTAGGTTTCCAGCAAGGTCGCCAACCCTGTGCTGAGTCCAAGTCAAACCCGCCCAGGGCTTGGAGTTTCCGAAATAAGGAAGTGGCATGACTCAGGACTAAATCGGCTGGTTTTTCTTTCTTTCTTTTCTTTTCCCTTGCTGTTTTGATAGTGTTTTAGGCAGAAAATCTTGTTTTGCAAACCAGAGTTTCTCTTGGAAAGCGGCGGTTGGTGGGAGGGCTGTAGACACGTCCTTCTTGCAAGTGGCCTGTGCTGCTTCACGGAGGGAATAGAAAACTTGGGGGCTGGCTGGGGTGGTGGGAAACANCCTGGCTTACTATAAATGACAGGCCACCCAAGCTAGCCCGGGGCAGGTGGTGCCGCACAGGGACGCATCATTCATTCATTCTCTCCAGTGCGCTGACTGCACCGCCGGGCAGTGCCCTCCAGCGGGTGTGGTCGTCACTCTGGCTCGGACAGCCAGCAGGGCTGGAGCAAGCCAGGGGGTGCCTCCCGGCAGAGGCAGCCCTTCCTCACCCATTCCGGAAGGATGTCGGGCAGCCCCTAGGCCACACTGCGCCCTGGTGTACCTGGGACACGATGGAAGAATGAAGTCCTGGGTAAAAATAACCACTGGCATGTCTGGCCGTGGAGCTGGAGCGCGAGCGGGGAAGAGCGCCCTTAGGACAGTGGCCGGGATCACTGTCCCTAGCAGCTGTGGCAGGCTTCTGGCTCCGGGAGTCCCCAGACTGGCAGCCCAGGTCCTGGCCCTGACCTGCTGCTATCCCTGTGCCCTAGGAGAAGGAGAGGAATGCACGGAGGAAGAAGAAGAAAGCCCCGGCCGCTGCCAGTGAGGAGGCCGCCTTCCCACCTGTAGTGGAGGACGAGGAGATGGAGGCGTCGGGCGTGAGTGGAAATGAAGAGGAGATGGCGGAGGAGGCGGAAGGTGAGGGTGGGCCCTGGGAGCTGGCCTCTTCCAGAAATGCCTGGGTCCTGCTGAGAAGGGGCCTGGACTGCCCCAAGGGGAGAGGGCGGTCGTGATGGTGATGATCATGGTGGTGGTGGTGATGATGATGGTGATGGTGACGATGGTGGTGGCAGTGACGACAGTGGTGACGATGGTATGATGGTGACCGTGTTGGTGACGGTGACGGTGGTGATGGTGGTGACGATGGTAGTGATGGTGACGGTCGTGGTGGTGATGGTCGTGGTGGTGACGATATTGGTGATGGTGATGGTGACGACAGTGGTGATGGTTGTGGTGGTGGTGGTAATGATCATGATGGTGATGGTGACGATGGTGGTGATCGTGATGGTGACAGTGGTGACGATGGTATGATGGTGACCGTGTTGGTGATGGTGACGGTGGTGATGGTGGTGACGATGGTAGTGATGGTGACGGTCGTGGTGGTGACGATATTGATGATGGTGATGGTGACGACGGTGGTGATGGTTATGGTGGTGATGGTGACAGTGGTGATGGTTATGGTGGTGGTGGTGATGGTGACAATGGTGGTGATGATGGTGATCATGATGGTGACGGTGACGGTGGTGGTGGTGATGTTGGTGATGGTGATGATGGCCGTGACAATGGTGGTGACGATGGTGATCATGATGGTGATGGTGACGACGGTGGTGATGGTTGTGGTGGTGGTGGTGATGGTGACGGTGGTGGTGGTGACGATGGTGGTGGTGGTNCGACGGTGGTGATGGTTGTGGTGGTGGTGGTGATGGTGACGGTGGTGGTGGTGACAATGGTGGTGGTGGTGATGGTGACAATGGTGGTGATGGTGATGACGGTGGTGATGGTGGTGATCATGATGGTGATGATGGTGGTGATGATGGTGATGGTTGTGGTGGTGGTGATGGTGACGATGGTGGTGATGACGGTAGTGATGGTTGTGGTGGTGGTGGTTATGGTGACAATGGTGATGGTGACGGTGACAATGGTGGTGATGGTGATGACAGTGGTGGTGGTGGTGATCATGATGGTGATGATGGTGATGGTGGTGATGGTGACGATGGTAATCTGCCTCTCGGCACTCGCAGAACACTTGTTCATTCTATCCTCCTGCCCCCTGTGACTTCAATCTTGTGCTTGGTGACCCTACACATCCAGGACATATCCAGCTCTGGTGACGCCTATTATCTTGCCAGCATATCTGGTGTCACATTTTAGGGAAAAAAAATATTTATTTTTGAAATTAGTTTTTTTTTTGACCACACTATGCAGCATGCGGGATCTTAGCTCTTCAACCAGGAATCAAACGTGTGCCCCTCGCAATAGAAGTGTGGAGTCTTAACCACTGGACCGCCAGAGAAGCCCATAAAAACAGTTTCCTGGCCTGAGCCATTATTTTATACTCCAGTACTCTTGCCTGGAGAATCCCATGGACGGAGGAGTCTGGTGGGCTACAGTCCATGGGGTTGCAGAGTCAGGATGCGACTGAGTGACTAATATACGTTGCTTTTCAACCTGACCAATGTAAGCAGAACGAATACCACTGGTCGATAAGCATTCAAAAGTTATGTAATTATGCTTCATTTTGCTCCCAGGTGTCTGAATTTGAATGATAAACTGCACAGCCCCCAGCTTTCTGCTTGGGGGCACTGAGGCTGGGGGCAGTTGCACCAGGCACCCCAGAGTTGCATCATCGGCCTGGATCTTAGATGAATTCTGCCACCCGGTGAGGGCTGCTAAAGAGAGAGTGAGAATTAATCTTTAAATTTTGCTCTCAGTTCTGCCCACTTCTCAAAAGGATTTCAACTGCACAAGATGGTCAGTCAACTTCAGAGCCTGACCCCCGTGTAACACCCGGCTCCATTATGCGAGTAGCATTTATAGATGTGGAAGTCACACCAGGCTGCCCAAGGGCAGGCTTGCATCCCTGGTCACGGATTACTCTGCCTTTGGCCCCCAGTCCTCTCCCTTTTACTTGCTCTACATCAGTCCCTCAAGGCATGACAACCCTGAAGACCCCCCACACACAACACCCCTGAAGGTCCCCCCCGCCACCCCGCTTCACTAAATGTGTCTGCCTCTCCTTCTACCATCCTGCCGGCCAGAACTCCCCAGAGGGGGCCTCAGTTCTTAGTGAAGGGACCCTCCTCTCCTCCTGTCCCATCTCCTGCCCAGGTTTCCCTCCTGTCGCTCCTGTCTGCCTGCCCCTGCATTTAAACTCCCAAACTTCTGCCAGCATTTGCAAGGAAGGTGTGAATCACCCCCGGCTCTGTAAGCAAGACATGCAAATAAATCCAAGTTATGCCAGCCTGCAGTGCATTCACCACCCGGAATCCTACTTCCAGGTTGAAAATGAAGAATCGGCCCATTTGGTTGTTGTGGTCTTACTTTGGGGGTGACCTAGGGTGCTGCGTCTGGCCTCCTCACCAGCACTGGGTCTCTCCAGGCCAAGTTGGCTAGAGGCCGGATCAGTTTCTGATAGAAGGCTCCAAATCCCTCAGGTCCTTGAATTCTGAGTTCTGGGTCTATAACCAGGAAAAGGGAACCTGGGGAGCAGGAACCCACTCTCCTCTTTAAATATCCTCCCGGCTGTGTGTGGGCAGGATGCAGGCTTGGTGGGAAAGTTAAAGGAAACCAGACTTTGGCTCAGCATTAAAAGCATAACAGATGCTGCCCAACTAGAGAATTTTGAGGTAGTGACTCCCCTGTCCCCTGTGTGGTTCACACTCCCTCCCAAGGATGGGAGATGGGCATTCTTGGTGGGTCTGCGGATCCCAGGGCTTCTGTGACCACCTGGCGGCCCGGAGCGCATCAAGGGAGGCAGTTGAGAAGATTCTGCCCAAAGGCACCAGATGACAGCCCCATCTTGCAGATGAGGAGACCGAGGCCTCGTGGGGAAGGAGAGGAGAACTACTCACATAGGGTGTCACGTAGCTGGTAGACTTGGAATCTGCCAATCCGACTGGCATTTGCTGTGTAAACCTGTCCCTTGTGACCAGGATAGGGAAGGAGAGGTAGGTCCCGGGTTCACCACAAACGCCTCCACGGGGTAGGCAGCAAGGGCCTTGTATCCAGGCTGGAGATGAGTCCAGGGGTGGGGGGAACGATCCATTTGACCCTGTAGTTTCTCCAGTAAAGACGGTGGTTGTAATAAGAGCATCAGCCTTGAATTATTCCCTTTAATCATCACAACAGCCCAACAGGTGCTGTCATCACCCCATTTAATAGACAAGGACTCTGAGACACAGGAAAGTTACCCAAGGAAGCCATTTGGCCTGTTTGGGGACCAGGATTTAAACTTGTCAGAAATACTGATTCTGGGGCCTCACCTTTACCGACTGAGTGAGAAATGTTTTGGGAGCAGGCCCAGCCATCTGAGTCTTCATGACTCTCTGGCACACTTATGCCTGAGAATCCCTGACAGAGATAAGTTGCTGGGTAAGGGAGCGAGCCAGGTGTAAACCACTCATTTTGTAGATGAACACACAGGCTCTGGGGCTAAGCCATTTGTCCAGAGGACCTCAGTGCTGGCCCCCTTCGTCCTGTGGTCTGACAATGTGAAAAGAGGGAGTGACATTGCCGAAGTCAGAAGATAGGGTCAGGAACCCTGTGGTGAGGGATACAGGATGCTGGGGTCAGCCCTCTGCTGCCCCCATGCAGTGTGGCCTGGGACAAGCGACTCAACCTCTCTGTTTCCTCATCTGCCAAGCAGAGTGCTGAAGATCATCTCTAACTTAGAGGTGATTGACAGTGAGTTGTGTGTGTGAAGCACTTTGCTCAGAGCCCAGCACCCACAGAGCAAGCCTGTGTTGCTGTTGTTGGGAAGGTCATTTCTGGGAGGAGTAGCCTTTGCTCTGGGCCTTGAAGGGAGGCAAGAGACAGGAGAGTCTGGGGGCAGTAAAGGCTGAAAGAAGTGTTTTTGCAGGGCACTGACTGCCCCTGCTGGCCTGGCTCCGCGTCTGAGGGGTGGGACAGGCCGGGCAGCCCCAAAGGCCTCTCCCTCCAGCCCTGCCCCTCTCTGAGGCCAGCACACCCCCACCCAGGACCCTGGAGCTGGGAACCAGAGAAGGCCAGTGACTTGTCCAAGGACACCCAGGAGTGTTCCGGGCTGCGGGCTTTCGGGACCGGGTTGTAGGTCCTCCCTGCCTGCCTGGCCCCAAATCCTCCTCCCTCCCCACCTGCTGCTCATGTCACCTCGCTTCTAACCCTTCTCTCACTTCCTTCCAGCCTTACACGCCTCTGGGAACGAGGTCCCCAGAGGGGAATGCAGTGGCCCAGGTACGAATGTGGCCAGCTGGCCTAGGGGGGTGGGGGTAGGAGAATCTGCCGCTGTCACTAACGCGTGCGTCTTGTCTCTGCTCCTGTGGGCGCCGCCCTTGCCCAGCAAGCGCAGGTCATCGTGAACAGCGCCTTGAGGCTCTACTCCCAGGACAGGACGGGCATGGCGGACTTCGCCCTGGAGTCCGGGGGTGAGTGTTCGACGCCTCGGTCACGGGCGGGGGCGATCGCGCGAGGGCCGGAGGTGGGGCAGCACTCCCAGCGCGCCCCTGGGGTCTGCTGGAGGCGGGCCAGCTCCCCTGGAGTGTGGGCTGTGGGGTGCATGGCCCAGACACGCGGCAGCAGAACCCCAGAACTGATTGCTGGCTCATGGTCTTGTGTGCTGTGAAGGGTGTGGGTTTGTAAAGCATAGAAACCCACTGCCTGCAGGGCGTTTTCCAAACTATCCCAGGGCAGTCGTGCTCCCTGTCAGCCACGTGCAGGCCCGTTGGGGGCGTCGGGGACACAGCAGTGAATCGGACAGTCCTTGCCCCCCAGAACCTCCTCTGCAGGGGAAGACAGATGACAGGATGGCCATTACTGTGCCAGAAGCCGCAGCTGGTGGGTGGAAAGGACGGGCACCGTTTTGGCTTCTCAGGAAGGCTGGTCGGAGATGCTGCTGGACGTGGCCCTGGGCCAGGTGCGCTGGAAGGACCAGCCTGTGGTTCAGCGAGGTGGCGAGCCCAGGCACCTCTGTCGCCAGGCCTTGGGGACCTCCAGGACAGCAGGCGAGACGCGTGTGAAAACGGGAGTGGCGTCACGTCAGTTCAGGGAGTGTTTGGTAGAGACGCGTTGGAGAAAATCCTGGTTTTCTGAACGTTTAGGGTCTCTCGGAGGAAGGGAGGTTCTTGGCACATGCCAGTAACCGGGTGAGCACCTGCGGGAGGGCTGAGGGCAGCTGGCAGGGCGCGCGCGGGGCCGGGGCCTCCCCTCACTCACCCTCGTGGGGTGCTGCTCCTGCCGGAGGCAGCCAGGTTCTGCCAGCGTCCGAAAGCTGCTCGCTGTGCATCTGGTGTTTAGACTGACTGTTTTAGAATATTAAGTGATTTTAGTTTTGTGTTCTGAAATTCAGTGGTTTCTGAGGAAGCTTTGATAACTCAGAGACATCACATGTTTTTTACCAGTTCGATGGGACCAGTAGTTGCCGGGTTTTCTTAGAGGTGTAAGTCCTCACAGGTTGGTATGTTATTGTTCAGAATTCCCATCATCCCAAGAAGGCTGAACTGAATGTTCTGTTACTAAACAAAGCATTTATTGGCTCTTCCTAAGTGAAAAAACTGAGTCACTGTATTTAAGGAGACACTTTTTTGGATGGAGAATAAGACATTTTAAAAAGAATTCAGAAGTTTGGGCCTGCTGATCCGCTGCATCAGAGTCACGTTATTTTCTGTTCAAAATTCTGTCCCATGCGTGCTTCTCCCGTTAGGAGGTGAGCAGCCCCGAGCGGGGCCAGGGCTGTGTCTGCTGGCGTCCCCGGGTGGTGGCGTGCACCCGCCCGAGGCGCCGCGGGCTCCGAGCGGACAGCCGGCTCGGGACAGCTCGGACTTGTGGTCTTGCACCCGCTCTCTGCTCGGTTCACTTTGGCTGCCGCTTGTCCCCACACCGGCTCACTTCGACCTGCTTTGGCACCAGCATCCTATCCCCTTTCCTGTTGAGAGGCAAGCTGGACTTTTTTTAGTGCTTTTTATTATTGTAGTTACTGAGATATAATTCACATAACAGACTTCGCCATTTTCAAGTGTGCAGTTGGGTGCCTTTTAGTGTACCCACCGTGTTAGAGCAGGCACCACTATCGGCTTCCAGGACATTTTTGCTTCTTTCCAAATAGAAGTCCTGTCCTGTTAGCAGACACTTCCCATTACCCCAGCAGTCAGTAGGCCATCTGGAAGCTCTCGTCAGGCAATGCTGGTGCCCGGTCAGGTTCATCATTCTTTGTTTTAAAATGAGAGCAGAAGTTCACTCAGCGTCACCGCCCCCATCGTGGCCGGCGGGGAGCCCGGTGTCTTGTTGGCCTTAGGACTGTGTGTCCTAAAACATTTCTGAACTGTTGACTCTGAATTTGGAAAAAGTAGAACTGAGACTGGAGGGGCTCCCCGGTGTTCCAGCAGGTAGCGCCTCACCTGGCAGTGCGGGGGTGTGGCCCGGCCTGCAGGGCAGCTAGGCCGGAGCGCTGCAGCTGCGAAGCCTGTGCTCCAGAGCCCGCGCGCCGCCGCTGGGGGGGCCACGCACAGCCGCGACTGAGCCTCCCCAGGGCTGCAGCTAGGCCCGCCAGGCACATACATAGACATTTAAAAAGCGAGACTGGAGCTGGTCTTCACGTAAGATCGTTTACAGCGCTAGAAGCGTGAGAATTTTTAGGACATTACAAACAGATCCCTAAGGGAAACGGTAGGATGAGACGCTGAGGCGCGTCTCCGCTCTGCTGCAGGGGGGAGCGTTTTGAGTACCCGCTGCTCCGAGACGTACGAGACCAAGACCGCGCTCATCAGCCTGTTCGGCATGCCGCTCTGGTACTTCTCCCAGTCGCCCCGCGTGGCCATCCAGGTGAGCAGGCGTCCAGGCCGCCGCGTGCGTGTCCTGGCCTTGAGCAGGCGTGGTGCCGCTGTGACCGTTTGGGGCTTTGCGCGTTCTGCTTCCACAGAGTTGCAGGCTGGAGCGTGCAAGTCCCAAGTCTGTGGTCCAGGGTGTGCCTCACGCAGCAGCCCCGGACCCAGGAGCAGAGGCCCACCCCTCACGGTCCCCATCATCCCCGCTCACTCAGAGGCGATTCCTGACGCCTCTGCTGGCACTGCTTGCTTCTGGACTTGGCGCAGGCGAGGCTGCCTGTGCCCCCCCGTGCTGGGCTTCACGGCCTCTCGGGTGTCCCCTGCGGCTCTGTCTGCGAGGGCACAGCCTGGCTTGCCCCTGGGGAGCCTGGCCTCTCTGCAGGCTGGAAGGACCCTGCCGGGGACCCAGAGCCCCAGGCGCAGGGCGGGCGGCCGGTGCGCTTGGAGAGGCAGAGATGCACACGGGGTGCCGGGGTGGACGGGAGGGGGTCCCGGCCTCTGGACGCAGGCCCGGGGGAGGGCTGCGGGTCCCCCACCGCAGCACAAGCCGTCTCTCGCGGGGAGCGCTCTGCCTCCGTCGTCTGGGGCTGTGTACACACACAGGGCGTGGACGTGGGCTCCCCATCAGCCGGAGGGCGGCTGCGTGCCGCTGCTCTGGGCTCGGGTGTGGGGGTGCACCCCCAGCACAGTGGTCACGGTCTGTCTGCGAGGTGAGAGGAGGTGGCAGGTGTCGCTCAAACTGTGCTTCCTTGTTGCTCTGGGGACGGAGTCCCTCCCTTAGTCCGCGGCGCTCACAGCGCCGTGTGCCGCCCGCTCCTGCAGGCTCACCTGACCGGGCGCTCGCCTCGCGCTGCACATGTGGCCCTTCGGGGTGAAGTCACAGATGCCTTTCCTCACTTATTTCTGATTTACGCGTGACCCTTTCTTACCAGCAAAAACCCTGCGGTTTGTTTTTCCAGTATTAGCCAGTCTCCTCTCACTGCTGCTGTTTCAAGCAGCAGGCGCTTATGCAGCATTAAATGTGCGCGTTTGCCTCTCCCCAGCCTGACATCTACCCAGGGAACTGCTGGGCGTTCAGAGGCTCCCAAGGGTACCTGGTGGTGAGGCTGTCCATGACGATCCGCCCGACCGCCTTCACCTTGGAGCACATACCGAAGACACTGTCGCCCACGGGCAGCATCGCCAGCGCCCCCAAGGACTTTGCGGTTTACGTGAGTGCCCTCGAACCCCGAGAGCCCGCCTCAGCCCTCTGGGAACCTCCCAGACGTGAGCCCCGGGAAGGCTGGGACGCGAGTGTGCTCCCGGCGTCGCCCCTTGCGTCCCCCCCTCCCGTCCTCCCCTCTGCCCGCTGACGTGGACGAAGATGTTCCCAGGCTTTTCCAGGGTGGGAGGCTGCGGGAGGACGCGCTTCTCATCGCGCAGCTGTGCGGCCTGTTTCGACTGCGGTGTGAGGACAGTACAGGTGCTGGGAAGAGGACATCCGGGTCCCAGCGCCTCGGACGCCACTGTCAACACGGGCGTTTCCCATGACAGCCACGGCTGAGGGGATTCCCCGCCGCCCAGCGGGCAGGCTGTGCTCCCGCCGCTGGGCCCAGGCCCCCGCTGGGGGAGATCCCACGAGCTGGATAGCTTGGTTAAAAAAAAAAATGCACAGTTTGAGGCAACACCATTCATAAAATTTCACTTCTCACCCTGAAAATTTCACTTCTCACCCTGACCCTAAGGATCTGTCCGTGGCGGTGAGCGTCGGCGCATGCGTTTTGCAGCACCTGCCGCCTGCGCGCACTGGCGCTCCTCCTGCCCCTGCGCACGGCGCTTCCCCAGAGCTGGCTTCCCTCTCCAGGGACCCCCCAGAAGGACTCTCGGCAGCGTGAGGTGTAGGGCGTGCGAGGACCTCTGACCCTTGGGACCGCGTGTCTGCCGGTGTGAGAGGCCGGCCTTCCTCCCCTCGCAGGCCCCTCGCTGGGTCTGTTTGAGCCTCCACCGGCCTGATGGTTCTGACCCTGCTCTTCGTGACTGTGTTTCACGTGCGCGCTTCCTTTTTTGTAGAGTCTGGTTTTGCCGTTATTGATTTATCTTTTGGCATCTTAGTTTCCTTATGAAGACTTTAGCTTTTTAATATAAAAATAGTGATCATGAGTCATTCTGTTAGATGGACTTCCTGCTGTCGAGTCTTAATTCCATATTTAGTTACGCCTGCTCATTACCTGTAATTTCTTCCATGGCATTTTTACACCTGGAAAGGCCTTTTTCCTTTTATGAAACAGGTATCTAAATAGTCACTTGTTTCCTACTGGTTTACTTTTTCATTGTGGTAAAATACACAGAACGTAAACTTAGCATCTTAAGCATCTCTGAGTGTGCAGTTCAGGGGTGTTAGGCACGTTCACTCTGTGGAAAGCCATCACCACCGTCCTCTCCCGAGCTCCCCCCTCTCCCCGAGTGGAGACCGTCTCCACAGACACCGACTCCGTCCCTCAGGCCCCGGCACCCGCCGTCCCCCTTCTGGCAGTGAGCCTGCCTCGCCCGCTGGCCTCCTCTCCTCTCCCGCGCTCGTCAGGCGCCCTGGGGCCCGCTCTGGAGCGTGGCGGGCGGCGGCGGGCCGCGGGGCTGAGTGGCGGGCGGCGGTGGGCCGCGGGGCTGTCGAGGGTGGTCTGCTGCCTGGTCGGCTCGCCCTCTCCCANTACTCCCCAGTCCCCCCACCCCAGCCCCCAGCTCCCATGGGTCTTCCAGCCTGACACCCAAGTCTCAAGGGGGAGGTTTGGTGCTTAGGGCTGATTTCAGCAGCGAGAGGCCACAGGAGAACACCGTGAAGATGGCCTGGCCTTTGGCCATGTTTGCAGGCAGTTCTCAGGCCTGAGAATCCAGGGCCAATCGTTGCTCCTCTTCTGGTGCTCAGGGTGTGTTGCGAAGGTTAAGGTCACAGCGTGCAGCCCATCTACTTGGGCTCAGGGCTCCTGCTCGCTGGCTTTGAGCCTCTGACCTGGTGACTTCGCCTCTCTGAGCCTCTTGTGTTCCCATCTGCAAAATGGGGATAATCCTCATCAGTTCCTGGAAGGGTGTTAGGAGGATAAACAAGTCAGTCCACACAGTGCTCTTAGTTGGAGCCCCCATAGGAGAGCTGTTCTGTTATCTGCTGCTGCAGCGGCCGTGAGGTCAAGGGGTCAAATCCTGACTTGGCCAAATGTTTGCTGGCAACCCTATATAAGTCCATCAACGTGTCTGTACTCAGCTCCCATTCCACAATGCCGGGCCTGGGTGCTCTCTTCCTCCCAAGTCTACGAGGNTGCAGCGGCCGTGAGGTCAAGGGGTCAAATCCTGACTTGGCCAAATGTTTGCTGGCAACCCTATATAAGTCCATCAACGTGTCTGTACTCAGCTCCCATTCCACAATGCCGGGCCTGGGTGCTCTCTTCCTCCCAAGTCTACGAGGAGGCTCGTTGAGTTTGTGCTTTCGAAACACCCGGCCCAGTGCCCGGATGTGGAACTCGCTAGTATACAGGCTGACCTGCGTGTGCTGTCATCCCAGGCATGTGGGCTCCTCGCCGCACCCACCAGAGCACACGTACACGGGCCTCAGCAAACCATTCCGACCACCTTCATCATCTAAAGAGATCAGCAAGCCTCTTCCGGAAAAGGCCAGATAGTAAATGTTTCAGGCTTTGCAGGCCAGTCTCTGTCGCAACTCCTCAGCTCTGCTGTAGGTGATAAATAAGTGGGTAGACGTGACCACGTTCTCGTACAAGTGTACACGCAAAATCAGGTGATGGGTGGGCCCCTTGCTGCCACCTCCATCCCCTGGTTGGGAGGTTTGTCCAGGCCCCTTGCTCACCTGGGGCCGCGCCAGCGCCTGTGTCTTTCCAGGGCTGAAATCAAGGGTCTCAGAGTGGCCCCCAGCCCACTCCCGAGGCACACTCGTGCTCAGGAGGACATTAGCAGAGTCAGAGTGGTGCCTGGTCTGCAGACTTGGGGGAGCTCCACCCTAGGAGCCCCCCACCTCCCCATCACTGTTGGCCAGGACCCTCCTCTGGCCGAGGCCGGCGCTGCAGGCAAGGGGAGAGGGGGCTCATTTGAGCAGGGCAGCCAGGGCTGGGGGCCCGAGGGTCTGGCTGAGCGTGGCTGACTACCTGCCCTGCCTCACCCCTCAACAGAGAAGCCCGTGTTCTTCCCGGCCTTTGCAGCTGAGGGCCAGAAGCTGCCCGCGGACCCCTCATGCTGGACGTCAGGCCTGCCCTTCCCCGTGCCCCCTCGCGAGGTGATCAAGGCCTCTCCGCATGCCCCTGACCCCCTGGCCTTCTCCTATGCCCCACCTGGTGAGTAGTTCCCCCCAGCCTGGCCTCCTCCACGAGTCAGCCAGCAGGCAATCACTGGGTACCACCAGTCACCCACCAATCACTGGGCACTGCTTGGAACTGCATGCAGAAGGATCTTAGAATCTGACGGGTCCTACTGGGAGGGATGGTCTGGTCGATGAAGGGAAAGGGGGCTCCGCTGAGGTCTGAGGAATCTCCAGCATGACAACGGAAGCAGTGGCACTAGGGAGCCGTAGGAGGTGCTTGAGCCGATGGTGAGAGAGGCAGGTTTGGAGTGGGAGTGCCAGCTCTCACCAATGACTTAGAGCTGGAGAGTGAGCGGGTCGAGAGAAAGGTGTAAGGAAAGGAGGGGAGGAGACAGCTTTGGCTTGCAAATACAGTCAGGCTGGATTTAGATCTTCCTTGAGGCTCCCAGTCGTGCTGGGCCCTACCAGCCATAGAAGGGGCCAGGCTAGAGGTGGATGAGGACTTTAATCAGCAAAGGTCATCCTCAGCAGAGCTGACCCTGCAGGATTTATAAGCCCAAAGAGCCAGAAAAACAGGGAAGGGTATGCCAGGCAGTGGAAACAGCATGTGCAAAGGTCCGGAGGCAGGAGAGAGCAGGCAAAGCTTGAGACACTGAATCAAGACTGCCATGGTGGAAGCACAGTGCCCAGTGAGCCTGGGGAGGCCACACCCGCAAGGTCAGGTGACCTGAAAGCTGTGTCCCAGGCTAATATCTTACCCTGGAGGCAGTGGGGAGCCATAGAAGGGTCACGGCAGGGGAGGCGGGGGGAGCAGGTGAGCCAGTAGACTTTGAGAAAGATCCTTTTGGTTCCTGTGAGGGGAATGGACTATTGGAGGGTAAAGGAGGGATGGGGAGACCAGTTAAGGAGTCTGGGGAGAGTGGAGGGACCTGGTCCAGGACCCGGAGGTGGGGTGGACGGAGGGAGGTGGGGTGGGTGGAAATAGTGGTGTCTGAACCAAGGAAGCAGACAGCTCCTCAGGGCAGAGGTGGGAGAGGAGCAGTAAGGGGCATGTGTGGACAGGCACTGCCCTGGACAGGACAGGGACGGGGTGGGGGCGGCCCCGGGGGCTGTATCTCTGACTGCTCTGGAGCCCCATGAAGGACAGACCTGTGCCCTGCAGGTCACCCGCTGCCCCTGGGCCTCCACGACAGCGCCCGGTCCGTCCTGCCACGGCCACCCACCATCTCCAACCCACCGCCCCTCATCTCCTCCACCAAGCACCCCAGCGTCCTCGAGAGGCAAATGGGGGCCATCTCCCAGGTGAGGTGGGAGGGCCAGCCCCCCAGAAATACCTGTACCAGCTGGTGCCCAGAGAATAGCCCCTTCCTCTTTCACGGGTTTGGCCTTTCCACCTGTACAGTTGGGGGAGGGATCGCTGGGACCGATGGTGTCTGGGTGGGGGCCAGGCACCCAAGTGGCTGGGTCCGAGCTGGCTGCAGCCTGCCCCAGGCTTCAGGACCTTGGGAGGTCACCCCATGGGGCATTCAAGAGCAGGACCACTGCATCCAGACTGTGCGGCCTTCGGCAAGTTTCTTGCCCTTTCTGCACCTCCCTGTGAAACAGAAGAGCACGCTCACCAGACACCCAGCACCAGCATGTGCAAAGCCTTGCTCTGCCTGCCCCTTCATCTCCCTGACCTGCCGCCGTGTGTTGCAGGGTAGGGGCAAGGCTTCCACTTTGCCCAGATGCCCGTGGGCACCATTTCCTTTAAACCAGGTCATGATGGCCACCACACAGGTGAGGGCCCTGAGGCTCAGGAGAGGCAGTGACTTGTCCACAGTCACTCAGGGGAGCAGCGGGGCCGGGACTTGAGCCCCAGGCCTCTCTGACCCGTGTGTGGTCCTGAGGTTGGCCTCCTCTTGCGCTCTCCTGAAAGCGGGTATCAGGAAGCCCTGGTTGAAGCCTCTGGGACCCATGACCTCTGCCCCCACAGGGAATGTCGGTGCAGCTCCACGTCCCATACTCAGAGCACGCCAAGGCCCCCGTGGGCCCCATCGCCATGGGGCTGCCTCTCGCCGTGGACCCCAAGAAGCTGGGTGAGGATCCAGACCCCCCAGCCTTGACGGCCGAGGCTCGTCTCCCACCCTCTGTGCCAAGGGGCGAGGGAGGGCAACTTGGCCTTTGGGACTCTGGCCTGAGCGTGGGGGGAAGGACCCCCAGCCCCTGGGTAGGGCATGGTGGGGGGCCATGCCTCCAAATCCCTGCCCTGTGGCTCTGCTCACCGCTCTCGCCCATCCCCAGCACCGTTCAGCGGAGTGAAGCAGGAGCAGCTGTCCCCACGGGGCCAGGCCGGACCCCCTGAGAGCCTGGGGGTGCCTACGGCCCAGGAGACATCCGTGCTGAGAGGTGAGGGTGTGGGAGCTGGGCATGAGGCACGATGTCTTGCCCTCATCCCTGTGGCTGCCCCTCCATCCCAGGGAGGGTCGAGGCAGGAATGGGACCCCTTATCCAAACCCTGGCTGAGAAGTGTCAGCTCCCAGAGGGTTTGGCAGCCTCTCTTCCCAAGTGTCTGTCTCTCCATTTAGGGGCAGGGAGACTGCATTGAGACTCCGCGAGTGGAAGGGGTGGAACTTGCAAGTCACCAGGAGCACAGTTGGGGTGGCTCTTAAGCCCTGTGTCTCATGTCTTCCAGGGACGTCTCTGGGCTCGGTTCCAGGCGGAAGCATCACCAAGGGCACCCCCAGCACGCGGGTCCCCTCCGAGAGCCCCATCACATACCGCGGCTCTATCACCCACGTAGGTGTCCGGGGCCACAGCATGCGGGACCAGGGTGGGCCTTGCAGGCGGCATTCTGGACGTGGCCCCGATTGTGGACAAAGCAGTGGGCAGCCCACCCACTCCCCGCCAGCATCCCTGTGCGGCCCCTGCCCCAGTGGATGGGGTGGCTTCCTAGGGGTACCCGCTTTTCTTTGAGCATTCATCTTCTCTCCTGGGAGCCAGGGATTTAATGTGCTGAACAAAAACCTCGAGGCCCCCCCAAGGAGCTGGCAGGGTAGTGGAGGGAGGCAGACCGGTGAAAACTGAGCGGTGATTTCAGACTTTGAGTCACACACTGCGATTGAGAGCATCCAATGCTGCTGAGGCCACATAGACGGGAGGTGGCGGAGACCTCTCAGCTGTGACCCCTTTAGGAACCTCAGGGAACAGCATTCTGGGCCTGGGGAAGAGCACCCCCTCCCATACGTGTCTTAATGGTGAAGCTTGAGGCTGCAGGCTCTGATAGTGAGGTGTCTTTGCACCTCAGAGGCCTCAGATCCCACCACGGAGGTTGGGCCCCTCACCCTTCAAGTTTCTCTAAGACCTGTCAGTTTTGAAATCACCAGCTTACGAAGGCAGCTGCCAGGTACCTAGGGCCAAAAGCAGGCCACACACTCACCCAGGCAGGGGACCGATGCCCCCGACTCAATTTCGAAACCCTTTTGGTAAAATTGTCTCTCACTGAGTCATTTTCATATTGAGTTGAGTCGTTTAGTTGTGTCTGACTTTTTGCAACCCCATGGACTGCGGCGCGCACACCAGGCCTCCCTGTCCCTCACTATCTCCCAGAGTTTGCCCAAGTTCATATTCATTGAATCAGTGATGCCATTTAACCATCTCATCCTCTGTCACCCTCTTCTCCTTTTGCCTTGAATCTTTCCCAGCATCAGGGTCTTTTTCAATGAGTCAGCTTTTTGCATCAGGTGGCCAGACTACTGGAGCTTCAGTTATCAGAACTTATACAGAATAGGGATTCTTAAACCACTTTTTTTGGCATGTGGGATCTTAACTTCGCAACCAGGGATTGAACCGCACCCCTTGTGTGTGAAGTGCAGAGTCTTAACCACAAGATAGCCAGGGAAGTCCTCCTGAGTCATTCTCATAGAGTGGTTTGGGATTAAAGATCGCCATCTGAAGTGCCTGGGCATCCATCCGTCGGCCTCTGCTTTCCAAGTGGCCGTGACCCGAGCCGTGTTGTTCATTCACACCCCTGTGATGGTTGTCAGCAGAGGGTGGCAGCTGCCGGATGTGTGCGAGTCAGACTTTCCCACAGCCTCTCGACCAGGTGGTGATGAAATATGTGCAGGCAACACAAACACACAGAGTCATGCATACACAAACACACACGCACACAAACTCGCACACACGTAGACTTATAATGGGTGTGCTTACGTCCCCTGCCCCTGGAGAGGCCTTTCCTGATGATGTGCAGTTGGCTTCTCTGCCCTGTGCCCTTTGGAGGAGAGAGGTGACTGCCCACCGCTGGACCAGTACCTAAACTGAAGCCCATTTATTCTACGCTGTTTGTGCACAAGTCTTCTAAAGTGTGACCAGGGGACCCTATGTGTCTGCTTTGAGATGTCTGGGGAGACCTGTCTGGAGACCTGTCAGGGCATTTTGTTTTTTTCCTCCTTGAAGACCAGGATTTGGGATAAAAGCCCAGGGGGTGCCAGTTGTTGCCCTTACCCCACAGAAGGATGTTTCTTGGCAGAGATGCTCCCATGGGGAGACTCGAAGGGCACCAGTCCCAGGCTTGGCACACGGTTGGACTCACATCTCTGAATCGGCTCTTGGATTCATAGAAAGAGAAGAGAGACGTCTTGGTCTGGGGACAGCTTGTCTGTGCCGAGTGCTTTCGAGAGTTGTAGACAGAGATTGTGTCTGTCTTGCAGATGTACAGACTGAGGCTCAGAGAGGCAGAGTGACTTGACAGAGGTCACACAGCAACTCGTTGGTAAAGCTGCTGTTTGCCATCCAGCAGTCTGACTCCAGATTCATATTCTGACCCTCACACTCATGTTTTTGGAAGTCACCCAAGGCAGGATGCTACCCCACTGGGCTATCTTCTGTCTGCCTGAATACACCCCTCAATAGGAAGCACACTCCCTCTAAGGCCGTAGTTCCTGATGGGGGCAGTTTTATCCTCCAGGGGACACTGTGCAGTGTTTGGGGACGTCTTTGATTGTCACGTCTGGAGGGGCACGTTGAGGGGATCACGCAGCGTCTAGAGGGTAGAGCCCAGGGTGCCCGAGTAGGGGTAGCTGCTAAGCGTCCTGCAGTGTCCAGGGTGGCGCCCACCACAGAGAGGCATCTGGCCCCACAGGTCACAGTGCCAAGGTTGAGAAACCCTCTGTCAGAGCTCAGATTTCTGGTGTCCCGCCCTGATGTGAGTCCCCATTCTTGCTTGGGAAGCGACACGCGGTCACAGGCACGTGGACTGACATCCCAGCATCCAGGCTCTGAGAAAGTACAGTTCGCGTAGTTCAGGTAGGAACACAGGCCCGGGACCAGACTGCCTGGCTCCCCAGCCCGGCTCTGCCCTCGTTCAGCCAGGTGACCCTGGGCGAAGCTAGCTGGTGTCCTGGTGCCTCGGTTCCCTCATCTGAATTAGGCACAGTAGTACCTGACTCAGGGCTGTTTCCAGGATTAAATGAGTCGATACCTGAACAGGGTTCAGAGCTTGTGATTAATAATATCGCTGATGTTTGTTCCGTGTGGTTGTGTTCTGGAGGGCTCTGCCTGCCCCATTTTTTCTTTTCTCTCTTGGCCACACGGCAGCTTGCGGGATCTTAGTTCCTCGACCAGGAATTGAACCTGGGTGCCGGCAGTGAAAGCATAGAGTCCTAACCGCTGGACCGCCAGGGAATTCCCTCGGCCTTCCCTTTTGAAGCCGCATGTGTATGAACACGTATGCAGTGATATACACATGTGTGCCTGTGTGGANGATGGGGTGGCTTCCTAGGGGTACCCGCTTTTCTTTGAGCATTCATCTTCTCTCCTGGGAGCCAGGGATTTAATGTGCTGAACAAAAACCTCGAGGCCCCCCCAAGGAGCTGGCAGGGTAGTGGAGGGAGGCAGACCGGTGAAAACTGAGCGGTGATTTCAGACTTTGAGTCACACACTGCGATTGAGAGCATCCAATGCTGCTGAGGCCACATAGACGGGAGGTGGCGGAGACCTCTCAGCTGTGACCCCTTTAGGAACCTCAGGGAACAGCATTCTGGGCCTGGGGAAGAGCACCCCCTCCCATACGTGTCTTAATGGTGAAGCTTGAGGCTGCAGGCTCTGATAGTGAGGTGTCTTTGCACCTCAGAGGCCTCAGATCCCACCACGGAGGTTGGGCCCCTCACCCTTCAAGTTTCTCTAAGACCTGTCAGTTTTGAAATCACCAGCTTACGAAGGCAGCTGCCAGGTACCTAGGGCCAAAAGCAGGCCACACACTCACCCAGGCAGGGGACCGATGCCCCCGACTCAATTTCGAAACCCTTTTGGTAAAATTGTCTCTCACTGAGTCATTTTCATATTGAGTTGAGTCGTTTAGTTGTGTCTGACTTTTTGCAACCCCATGGACTGCGGCGCGCACACCAGGCCTCCCTGTCCCTCACTATCTCCCAGAGTTTGCCCAAGTTCATATTCATTGAATCAGTGATGCCATTTAACCATCTCATCCTCTGTCACCCTCTTCTCCTTTTGCCTTGAATCTTTCCCAGCATCAGGGTCTTTTTCAATGAGTCAGCTTTTTGCATCAGGTGGCCAGACTACTGGAGCTTCAGTTATCAGAACTTATACAGAATAGGGATTCTTAAACCACTTTTTTTGGCATGTGGGATCTTAACTTCGCAACCAGGGATTGAACCGCACCCCTTGTGTGTGAAGTGCAGAGTCTTAACCACAAGATAGCCAGGGAAGTCCTTCTGAGTCATTCTCATAGAGTGGTTTGGGATTAAAGATCGCCATCTGAAGTGCCTGGGCATCCATCCGTCGGCCTCTGCTTTCCAAGTGGCCGTGACCCGAGCCGTGTTGGTCATTCACACCCCTGTGATGGTTGTCGGCAGAGGGTGGCAGCTGCCGGATGTGTGCGAGTCAGACTTTCCCACAGCCTCTCGACCAGGTGGTGATGAAATATGTGCAGGCAACACAAACACACAGAGTCATGCATACACAAACACACACGCACACAAACTCGCACACACGTAGACTTATAATGGGTGTGCTTACGTCCCCTGCCCCTGGAGAGGCCTTTCCTGATGATGTGCAGTTGGCTTCTCTGCCCTGTGCCCTTTGGAGGAGAGAGGTGACTGCCCACCGCTGGACCAGTACCTAAACTGAAGCCCATTTATTCTACGCTGTTTGTGCACAAGTCTTCTAAAGTGTGACCAGGGGACCCTATGTGTCTGCTTTGAGATGTCTGGGGAGACCTGTCTGGAGACCTGTCAGGGCATTTTGTTTTTTTCCTCCTTGAAGACCAGGATTTGGGATAAAAGCCCAGGGGGTGCCAGTTGTTGCCCTTACCCCACAGAAGGATGTTTCTTGGCAGAGATGCTCCCATGGGGAGACTCGAAGGGCACCAGTCCCAGGCTTGGCACACGGTTGGACTCACATCTCTGAATCGGCTCTTGGATTCATAGAAAGAGAAGAGAGACGTCTTGGTCTGGGGACAGCTTGTCTGTGCCGAGTGCCTTCGAGAGTTGTAGACAGAGATTGTGTCTGTTTTGCAGATGTACAGACTGAGGCTCAGAGAGGCAGAGTGACTTGACAGAGGTCACACAGCAACTCGTTGGTAAAGCTGCTGTTTGCCATCCAGCAGTCTGACTCCAGATTCATATTCTGACCCTCACACTCATGTTTTTGGAAGTCACCCAAGGCAGGATGCTACCCCACTGGGCTATCTTCTGTCTGCCTGAATACACCCCTCAATAGGAAGCACACTCCCTCTAAGGCCGTAGTTCCTGATGGGGGCAGTTTTATCCTCCAGGGGACACTGTGCAGTGTTTGGGGACGTCTTTGATTGTCACGTCTGGAGGGGCACGTTGAGGGGATCACGCAGCGTCTAGAGGGTAGAGCCCAGGGTGCCCAAGTAGGGGTAGCTGCTAAGCGTCCTGCAGTGTCCAGGGTGGCGCCCACCACAGAGAGGCATCTGGCCCCACAGGTCACAGTGCCAAGGTTGAGAAACCCTCTGTCAGAGCTCAGATTTCTGGTGTCCCGCCCTGATGTGAGTCCCCATTCTTGCTTGGGGAGCGACACGCGGTCACAGGCACGTGGACTGACATCCCAGCATCCAGGCTCTGAGAAAGTACAGTTCGCGTAGTTCAGGTAGGAACACAGGCCCGGGACCAGACTGCCTGGCTCCCCAGCCCGGCTCTGCCCTCGTTCAGCCAGGTGACCCTGGGCGAAGCTAGCTGGTGTCCTGGTGCCTCGGTTCCCTCATCTGAATTAGGCACAGTAGTACCTGACTCAGGGCTGTTTCCAGGATTAAATGAGTCGATACCTGAACAGGGTTCAGAGCTTGTGATTAATAATATCGCTGATGTTTGTTCCGTGTGGTTGTGTTCTGGAGGGCTCTGCCTGCCCCATTTTTTCTTTTCTCTCTTGGCCACACGGCAGCTTGCGGGATCTTAGTTCCTCGACCAGGAATTGAACCTGGGTGCCGGCAGTGAAAGCATAGAGTCCTAACCGCTGGACCGCCAGGGAATTCCCTCGGCCTTCCCTTTTGAAGCCGCATGTGTATGAACACGTA
The DNA here is from genome assembly GCA_006410875.1 of Neotragus pygmaeus. NCBI lineage: Eukaryota > Metazoa > Chordata > Mammalia > Artiodactyla > Bovidae > Neotragus > Neotragus pygmaeus. The sequence continues at coordinate 91,865 of SJYV01026809.1, read as the reverse complement.
TGCAGTGATATACACATGTGTGCCTGTGTGGATTTGGAAGTGCACGTGCACACGTCCTGGTCATGTCTGGCGAGTTGGGGGTGGGTGCGGTCCCTGGCCAGAGCCTGCAGGTGATCACCCGCCTCCGCACCCCCAGGGCACGCCGGCCGATGTCCTGTACAAGGGAACCATCACCAGGATCGTTGGTGAGGAGAGCCCGAGCCGCCTGGACCGCAGCCGGGAGGATGGGCTGCCCAAGGGCCACGTCATCTACGAGGGCAAGAAGGGCCATGTGCTATCCTACGAGGGTGAGCGATGCCGCCATGGCTGTGAGAAGCTGGTGGGCAGGCAGGGGCTGGGCAGGCAGGGGCTGGGCAGGCCGTCCCGTTCAGGGCCCTTTGATGTCGGCAAGGACTCCTAAGGTAGAGGACCAATGGGGACCTGCAGATGGTTGTTCATCTGGTCACTTGATGTTTACTAGGGGCCACCCATATGCCAGGGGCTGGGGGTCCAGCAGATGAAATCCCCTCAAAAGGCTCTCAGGACAACGCCCCCCCCCCCCCAGGTGCAAATGGAAAGTCACCTTGTTAATTTTGTCATTAAACCTGTCTGTATCCACTGTGGCTTATTCACCAAACCCCAGACTTTGGTGTTTCTGGAGCTGGTCAAGAGAGAAGTTTCCAGAAAATATGGTTGGGGTAAAAGGGCAGCCAGATGTCTTCAGAAAACAAGTCTGGGGGAGTGTGTTGCCCTCCTATCAGCTGTGTGTGGTTGAGAGCCGAGGTGAAGGAATGTCTTCCCATTTTCCAGGTGTGGGAGCTGAGGTACAGTGGTGTCCAGTGGTTCTTCTGTATCCCTCAGAGAACAAGAGCCCTGGGACGGGGGTGGGGAGAGTCTGGTCCATTGAGGTGGGTTCCTCACGAGGCAGGGCTGGGGTGACACCAGGAAGCACAATCAGAGAGGTGATGACCTCCCCGTCCCTGTAGGTATGTAAGTCAGGGCAGGTGAAGATCAGCCTTAGCTGCCTCCCACCTCTGCCTAGTTCTTTACAGTTTAGGAAGCAGACCTATGGCCAGCCTTGCGAGTGGGGGAACAGGCCCAGGGAGCAGAAGCCCCCAGCTCACATCCCTAGGCCTCTGGTCCTGGCAAAGGCTGTGCTCTCTGATGGACGGCACAAGGGTGGCAGGCAGGGGTGGGTGGTAACCAGTGACACGCCACCCCCTTATGCCCTAGGCACCCCCACTTCAGTGCTCCTCACTCCACTTACCCTCCCTGGGTTCCGCTTCCCCACCTGGGAGCCCTGCCTGGAAGGAATTAAGGGAATCAAGGGCTGAGATGTCAATTTCCTGGCAGCCTTGGGCGCCCAGGGGTGCAGAGATAAAAGCTGCTAATGGGCGCCCCTCTCAGCCGCTGGCAGCCGTAGGGCCGCAAATTGCTTCTCCTCCAAATGGGCGGGTGCTTTTTCTTCACTAGCCGCCTCCACCGGCCCAGCCCCCAGCCCCCATGGCCCCCCAGGTCCTGGGAAGCGGAGGTGGTACCATGGGGCTTAAGCACTTGCCTCTCTCTGCTACCAAGTGGTGGAGACAGCCTTGGAGACTGGCTGTCAGCTGCATTCTGTGCCAGCCTCAGTACCTGGCTGAGTGCCCTGGGGGATGGTCAGGGGCCCTGGGAAGGGCGGACAGAGAGGCAGTCAGGGTGTTGTGAGCAGGGAGCCCTGGGTGGCATCTTGGCTCAGGCTTCCAGATCAGTTCTTGAGCCCCTGCAGGCCTTAGGTTTAGCATCCACACAATGGGTGTCTGTCAAGGCTTTTCATTTCTCACATGCTTCCCGGGGCCTGGGGACTAGTGATGCCAGTGGCAGGCGGTAGATGGCGGGGAGGAGACTGGCAACCCTGAGAGTGACAGCCATCTCTACAGAGGCCCCTGCCTGTTCTCTGACAGCTGACTGTCACCCTGTAACAAGTGCAAGCTCGCCAGCCAGACTTTTGATCTCTCCATTTTTGTCTGACATCTCCTGGTGTTTAAACATCAGCAATCAATTTTGAGAAAAATTAGGAGCGGTGATACCGTCTATCTGCCAGCCACTAGTTTGTAACCCCGTGGAGGAGCTCCTGCTCTGAGGATCCCCCGGGGTTGTGATGGAAATCCATGAGAGCCAGGGTACCCTTTATCCTAAGGGGCCGGCCTGAGGCGTGCAGGACTTGCTTCTGATACCCGCAGACTCCGCCACCCCTGGAAGGAGAGGCTGACTCAGGAGCCCCCAGCCCAAGGGGCAAGACCGAGCCGTGGCCTTCTCGGGGCCCCCTCCTGGCTGCTCAGACCCATGGCCTGTCGAGCACCCATTTGCCCAGCCTGACGTGCCCGCCCTCTGGGCTCAGCCTGGCTGGATGAGGCCACCCGTGCTGTGGACCCTCCTTGTCCCTCTCACGACCAACCAGACACACATACTCCCCACGTGGACACAGATGCACATGGTTTTTTGCATGTGGCCTCACGTTGTTCACAGTGGACACACACACACTGTCACACATTGCGCACACACACAGAGACCCACATTGACACACAGGGATGGTTGTGCCAACCCTGCGTGTTCACACTCAGCTGGTGCATCTTTGCTCACATGCGCGTGGTTCTGCACGTTCATGTCACACGTCCACTCCCACGAGCGCGCGTCTGTGCACAGACTCACATGCCTGTGGACAGTCAAAGGCACAGACCTACTGACCAGCAGAGCAGGCCCTGGGCTGGACTGCCAGCTGGGGGTTCCTGCGGGAAGGCCCAGCTGGGCCCGGCTTCAGCCACGTGGCCGACGGGCCCTCGTGATGGGGGTACATTTGAGCCGCTGTTGCCCTCCGGCCCTCCCGTTTGCTGGCCCTGGGCTCGGTGCACACAGCCTCCCAGGGCTGCCCCGCATCGTGAACGTGGTCTGGTTTCCAGGTGGCATGTCCGTATCCCAGTGCTCCAAGGAGGACGGTAGGAGCAGCTCGGGCCCTCCCCACGAGACGGCCGCCCCCAAGCGCACCTACGACATGATGGAGGGCCGCGTCAGCCGGGCCATCTCCTCAGCCAGCATCGAAGGTGTGTGCCCTGCCCGGCTCCCGACTCTGGGGGTGGAGCGGGGGCCATAGGACCCGCCCTGGGGGCTTCCCCACTTGCTGGGTTACATCAGTTCCCCCTGGGTGGAGTGTGGGAATAGTTATCATCCCGACTTTACAGATAGGAAAGCTGAGGCTGCGTGTTTCTGAGGCTCCGTCCGGAGGTAGCACAGGGCCCAGAAAGCGGGCCACTTGCCAGCTGGGCCCTCTGTCGCCACCACCATCAGCATCAGCTCGGGGACTGGGTGGCTGGAGGGACCCGCTGGAGGGAGGCGGAGGCTGTAGACCCTGGCCAGTCACTGCCCAAGGCCGGGTCAGGGAGCCGTGGGACGATGCTGTCGCCCGCCCCCTCCAGGTCTCATGGGCCGTGCCATCCCGCCCGAGCGACACAGCCCCCACCACCTGAAAGAGCAGCACCATATCCGAGGCTCCATCACGCAAGGTACGCTGCCCTCTGCTCCCGGCATGCCCAGCCACCGCACCCTTGTGGCAGCTGCAACAAGCCCTCGGGTTTACAGTCAAGATGGGCAGGGGAGGGGAGGCATACCAAAGTGCCATGGGCACCCAGGGAAGGCGTGTAACACACATGTACATGACAGGTACGGGTGCAGGTTGAAAGGCAGAGCAAGGCATGAAAACCAAACTTGAAAGCAAACTACTGCCCATCACCCTTCACTCCCATTTACTGAGCATTTCCCGTGCTCTGGCTGGGTGTTCATCATCTTATGGACCAGCCTCCGAAAGGAAGACACCCACATTCTCCTGGCTGGTCCGTGGCAAGCCAGGTCCTTTTTAACATGCTTCGTATCTGTATCATCCCACTGAATGTGAATGACTTGGTGAGGTGCTTCAGTTAATACTCCCATTCTATATATGAAGAAGTTGAGGCTCAGAGAGGTCAAGTCATGTGCTCAAGGTCACACAGCAAGTGAGGACTTGAACCCAGGTTAGTCAGGCTTCAGAATCTGCCCCAGGTTAGGATGAGCAAGGTGGGAGGCAAGTACACACGAGTCAGCGCCCCCTCCTCCCTGGCAGGGATCCCACGGTCCTACGTGGAGGCCCAGGAAGATTACCAGCGCCGGGAGGCCAAGCTCCTGAAGCGCGAGGGCACGCCACCACCGCCGCCTCCGCCCCCTCGGGACCTGGCTGAGGCTTACAAGGCCCGGCCCTTGGAGGCCCTGGGTCCCCTGAAGCTGAAGCCAGCCCACGAGGGCCTGGTGGCGACGGTGAAGGAGGCCGGCCGCTCCATCCATGAGATTCCACGGGAGGAGCTGCGGCGCACACCCGAGCTGCCCCTGGCCCCCCGGCCACTCAAGGAGGGCTCCATCACGCAGGTACGGGGGCCAAGGTCGGGGCAGAGGATACCAATAGGCATGGCTCTGGCCCCTGCAAATGGGGAAACAGGCCTGGACTTATTGAGTGCCATACCCGAGGTCACACAGCTGCTCACTACTGAGTTGTCATTATATCCATTCCAGGGTCCATAGCAGGGGCTTTATATTTATACTCACGACCTCATTCAGTTGTATTTACAGTCCAGGAGAGTCATACCCAGGCTTCCCAGGTGGCTCAGTGGGTAAAGAGTCCACCTGCAATGCAGGAGACACGGGAGACAAGGGTTTGATCCCTGAACTGGGAAGATCCCCTGGAGAAGGGCATGGCACCCCACTCCAGTATTTTTGCCTGAAGAATCCCATGGACAGAGGAGCCTTGCAGGCTATAGTCCATGGGGTCACAAAGAGACACAATTGAAGCATCTGAACATGAAGTTTTACCCATCACCCCCATTCTTCAGATGGAAAAACTGAGGCTCAGAGAGGTCAAGAAGCTTGCTGAGAGCCCAGAGCTAGGTGTAATAAAGCTTGATTGCAACCTAAGTGTGAGCCAGGCGCTCGCTGCCTGAGAACTTGGCATCATGACTTATTGTAACCCTTACAACAGTGTTGTGAGGTGTCCTCATTTTAGTGGTGAGGAAACAGGTTCAGAGAGGTTAAACACCCTGTCCGGGGTCACACAGCAAGTAAATGGTCATTGTGAACCTCAAATCCAGATGTCCTTACATCTGTAGCATCTTTGCGTCTTGGCCTCCTCCGGCAAGTTGCATCCACACCCCACCCCTGTGCCTATCCACTGCCTGTGGCACTGGGCCTCCCAGAAGCCCCAGCCTGGAAGGGGAAGATGAACTCTGTGAGCAGCTGGTCCTTTTGAGGACCCAAGGGCCACTATCTCTTCACAGGGTCAGAGATGTGAACAGGAAGGAGAATGAGATCCATGGGGGACTGCATGGCTGAGAGGTGGTAGGGAGGTGTCCAGGGGGCCCCACAGTTGAGTCAAGGCTCAGAAGCACCTAGGGAGAAGGAGCAGTGGGAAGGCCGTCGAAGGCCAGGGGTCAAGTTTGTCGCTCAGCCTACAGGCACTGTGGGTCACTGGCAAGGGTCCATCGTAGATCCAAAAGGGAGGCCAGTCTGATTCTAGAATATTCTTTCTAAAATGAGGGAACTTCCCCTTCTTAAGAAAGTAAGTAAAACATTTGTGAATAAAAGCAGAGTCCTCTTACTTGCAAAGACACAGAGCCCACTGTACCCTGGGTTTCCCAGGCCTGCTTAGACAGGGTGAGGTCTTCTCCCAGGCAGCCGGGTTACTCTCATCATGATCCCTGTTCCTTCAGCTGCCCTTTCTGGCCCAAGAGCAGACATAACCTCAGCCCTGACCTCTGAGACTTGAACCTCAGGGTGGTGGAACTGGATTTTACGGATGGATTTTCTGGCTTGGCTTTGGGTGGGTCAAGGAGGGTCCCAGACTGATGGGAAGAAGGCATTTACCCTCATGGGATTGTTAAGTTTCTTTTCAGCAAATCCCAAGGGCCAACGAGGGTCCCCCACTTGCTTCAGGAAGGGCTGACCTTTGCACTTTGTGCCCCCTTCTGCAGCCCCCAGGGTGGCTCTTGGGGCCAGGGGTGGGCAGGGCAAGGGCAGGTGGGCTCATCTCAGGCTTAGCAAAGCCCTTCACCCCTGCTGCTGGAGCGTGAGATGTCTCATTTCCTAGCAGAGAAACTGAGGCTCAGAGAGGTTGTGCCGCTGGTGGTCACGTCCGCCCTTTCCTCCGCACCCCCCCCCNGGGCTCTAGTCTCCCAAAACTGCCTTATCCTCCACCACTTAGCTCACGAGCATCCTCAGGGCCACCACAGCCAGCCCACCTGCCAAACCTGTGGGTTCTGCCTCCAAACCATCCTCAGAATTCTCTGCATCTCCCTGCCGCCTCCAGTCCACCTGGCTTCCCTGACTACTCTCTTGTGCTGCTATAATCTGCTCCCCAAAACGGCAGCCAGAATACTTTTTTGAAATATTTACATGAGTTATGCCACTGTTCTGCTTAAATCTTTCTAGTGACTTCTCACTGCTCTTAGGGGGGAAAATAAAATCACCGTTTTTCCGCCATGGCCATGCAGGATCCGGCTCCGCCATCTCATGGCTTTCTCTCTGTTACTTGACCACACTCAGCTTTCTTTGCTCAGGACCTTTGCACGTGCAGTTTCCCTATGCCTGAAATGCACCCTCCCCACTTCAGATCTTTACCTAACTGGTTTCTTTTTGCCCTTCAGGACTCTGTTCAAATGTCACATTGTCAGGGAGGTTACTTATGGTCACCCTCCCTCTTCTCTATTCTGGTCACATTGTATCACAGTTTAAATTTTTCTTCAGAGCATTTATTACTTTGAAATTCCTTTTTGATGACTAGTTGGTCATCTGCCTCCTACATTGAATGTCAGCCCCATGGGGGCCAGGGTTTTCCTGTTTGGTTTGGTGAGGGAGCCTCAGCTCTTAGAAAGTACTAGGTGTATCGTAGACACATGATAAATATTTTTGGCTGATTGAATGAATGAGCAGAAAAGGGAACAGAAGAATGGATGAGCTTTTTAAAAGAATAAAAAGCAGGAGCAAATGAGTGAATGAGTAAATAAAAGGAAAAATGAACTAGAGGCAAATGGATGGACGAAGAGGGCTGGTTCCTGGGATCCCAGAGACCCCACTCTCAAACAATTTTCCATAGCACTAGCTTCAGCAGCCCCCGTGCAGGGGGTGGGACACCCGTGTCTGAGGTCCAATGCCATCCACACTTGGCTCATCCCCACAGGCAGTCTCTCATCCAGCAAGGCATCCCAGGACCGAAAGCTGACATCCACACCCCGGGAGATTGCTAAATCCCCGCACAGCAGCGTGCCTGAGCACCACCCCCACCCCATCTCACCCTACGAGCACCTGCTCCGGGGGGTGAGCGGCGTGGACCTGTACCGCGGCCACATCCCGCTGGCCTTCGACCCCACCTCCATACCCCGAGGAATCCCTCTGGATGCAGGTGATTGTCCCAGACCCAAGGAACCCTGTAGCATCAGTGTCAGCCCAAAGGCTCCTCAGGCATCAGCTAGGCTCCACTAAAAGGGGAAACTGAGGCATGCAGGGCGGGGAGAGGGAGGGCCCCAACATTGCAGTCATGTCAGCAGTTGAGGTGAGAAAGAATTTCTCTTGGGGGTTNCCCAAAGGCTCCTCAGGCATCAGCTAGGCTCCACTAAAAGGGGAAACTGAGGCATGCAGGGCGGGGAGAGGGAGGGCCCCAACATTGCAGTCATGTCAGCAGTTGAGGTGAGAAAGAATTTCTCTTGGGGGTTCTCAGGGTCATGCTGGGTTAAACATTTTTTCAGTGGTTTTCTTTTCCTCTGAGACTTATCAGCTCCTTGAAAATTGCAAATGTATCAAAAGAGGGCTCAAGGGTGTGCTTTCCCCAAACAGACATGATCTGAAAATCTGTGTAGAAGGACACAGCCCTTAGGTATTTTTGTGATCCACATTTCGTATACCCTGTGTTTGGGTGAATTTTGATCCCAAGGATACTATCAATAAGAGGCACCCTCGGGTATGTTGGAGAGCAAGGGTTTTTCTACTTTGAGGCTCTCAGTTCTGTTTTGTGGTAGTGTTTGGGAGAAGCTGTGGGGGCATTAAGACAGGCAGAGGGGTATTCCCAGCCGAGCTGTGGGCTGGCCTGAACTTACTCCCTTTCTCCTGGCAGCCGCTGCCTATTACCTGCCCCGACACCTGGCCCCTAACCCCACCTACCCACACCTGTACCCGCCTTACCTCATCCGCGGCTACCCCGACACGGCGGCGCTGGAGAACCGCCAGACAATCATCAACGACTACATCACCTCGCAGCAGATGCACCACAACGCGGCCACCGCCATGGCCCAGCGAGCCGACATGCTGAGGGGCCTGTCGCCCCGAGAGTCCTCGCTGGCCCTCAACTACGCCACCGGCCCGCGAGGTGGGTGAGGCGCCTGCTGCCAGGCACACGGGTGGGCAGGACCCTCTCCCCAGAGTCGGCCTTATCCCTGGTCTGCCCAGGTTCCTGAAGGCACAGGACACGTATGTGCCCACGCCTGTACACCTGTCCTTGCCAAGAGAGGTCACCGTAGAGTCCCAAGTGGTGTCACCTTGCTGAGAACACACAGACCCAGCGGGTGGTTTATTTTAACTTATTAATATATTTTTGGCTGCACCTCGCAGCTTGTGGGATCTTAGTTCCCCGACCAGGGATCAAACCGAGGTCCATGGCAATGAAAGGCCACGTCTTAACCACCACACTGCCAGTGGTTTAGAGTTGTGTGTGGTTGCATCCTGGATGACACATGAGCTGTGCATGCTGTGTGTCCTATTGATGTATGTGGTCCTTTAAAAAAAAAACACCATGGAAATGTAAGGCGGTTTGAACTTCTTGTTCCCTTGATGAGCACCCAGCCTGTGGTTACTTTGCACATGAATATTACACTGTCTAGAAACACTTCTGGAATGTTCTTTCGGAACAACCAAGTCCTCGTTAGGGTCCAGTTGTTAAAACTGGTCACACTAGGTATTTCAAACAGTGGGGATTGAATACAAGCAATTGATGGCCTAGGGTCACAGGCAAAAGGGGCACAGCAGTGTGTGCAGTGGCGCCACCTGCAAGCTACCTCTACTTCAGGGCTTGGGAGCAAAGGGAGGAGGGGCTGTGAGCAGCCAGCATTCAGACCTAGGGTGTGCACCAAGGAGGGAGCACGGAGCAGTGCTGCTTCTCAGAGGGTGTGCGGTGCTCCAGCGGGTGGTGCGGTCCAGCAAGCAGGCAGCCTGGCTCCTCTCCTCCCCAGTGGCTGCAGCCCCCAGCCCCGCCTCCTCTCTCACAGGCATCATCGACTTGTCTCAAGTGCCACATCTGCCTGTGCTGGTGCCCCCAACACCAGGCACGCCAGCCACCGCCATGGACCGCCTCGCCTACCTCCCCACCGCACCCCAGCACTTCAGCAGCCGGCTCAGCAGCTCCCCCCTCTCCCCAGGTGATGCCCCCACCCCAGTGCTGGGCGTCCTTGGGCAGATGCCTTGGCCTCTCTGTTCCATCCCGGAACATGAGTCGGGGTTGTGGGGGAGCTTCCTGTCCCTGGGGCTGAGCCGCAGGCCTTTGGGCTTCCAGGAGGCCCCACTCACTTGACAAAACCCACCACCACGTCCTCGACCGAGAGGGAGCGGGAAAGGGAGCNGGGCAGATGCCTTGGCCTCTCTGTTCCATCCCGGAACATGAGTCGGGGTTGTGGGGGAGCTTCCTGTCCCTGGGGCTGAGCCGCAGGCCTTTGGGCTTCCAGGAGGCCCCACTCACTTGACAAAACCCACCACCACGTCCTCGACCGAGAGGGAGCGGGAAAGGGAGCGTGATCGTGAGCGCGAGCGGGAGAAGTCCATCCTCACGTCCACCACCACCGTAGAGCACGCACCCATCTGGAGACCCGGTAGGACGCCGAGCCCCCAGCCTGCGCCCCAGCGGCGGGGGTGGGGTCTGCGCAGCCGCACCAGGGGTCTGATAGCACAGCTTGCCTCTCCCAGGTACGGAGCAGAGCAGCGGCGGAGGCGCCGGTGGCAGCGGCGGGGGTGGGGGCAGCAGCAGCAGCCGCCCCGCCTCCCACTCCCACGCCCACCAGCACTCGCCCATCTCACCGCGGACCCAGGACGCCATCCAGCAGAGGCCCAGTGTGCTGCACAACACGGGCATGAAGAGCATCATCACCTCCGTGGAGCCCAGCACGCCCACGGTCCTGAGGTGGGCCAGGTTGGCACAGGGGTGGAGACAGGCCCATGGTNATGAGGCACCATTTCACACCAGTCAGAATGGCTGCAATCCAAAAGTCTACAAGCAATAAATGCTGGAGAGGATGTGGAGAAAAGGGAACCCTCTTACATTGTTGGTGGGAATGCAAACTAGTACAGCCACTATGGAGAACAATGTGGAAATTCCTTAAAAAATTGCAAATAGAAAACTATCTTTCTCTAGATGGCACTAGACTCACTAGAATTCACTTTGTTGTTCAGCCGCCAAGTTGTGTCGACTCTTTGCAATCCCGTGAATCCACTTAGGAACTACTCAAAGACTAGCAAGATGGGGCTAACTAAAGCAATGGAGGAGAAAGGTATTCCTTTGTACCCTCAAACTCCCTCTTTGGTCTAAGGAAATTTCTGTCATTTGAAAACCTACATCACTGAAGGGATCTGTTTTTTAAAGATTACTGCTATAAATCTTGGGAGATTTGTTTCACCATTAGACTCTGCTTCATACCATATTGCAGGGTCTGCCGCTCAAAGCACAAAAAATATTAGATGAATGGCCTCCTTAGTAATTACATAGCAACAACTGAATGTGTAACTACATGGCACATTGTCAAAACTGAATAATAATTACACATTATTTTTCATTTCCCTCAGCTAATGCTGTTATATCAAAAAAAAACCCAGCAAGATACTAAGTAACAATGCTTTAGTGACTACATATTTATTTACTAAATAACCAGGTAGGACATAAAATTCTATTCTTAAATAATAGTTGACAAGACACACAGTAATTTCATTATTTTTTGCTGATTGCTATATAAAATATACCTCCCTTTTTTAAAGTTTCAAATGTTTCTTGGGATTATTATTTTGGTTATTACAGCTTTTTATTAAGACTTGTTTTGCATTAAAGAGACACTTTACTTTGTAATTGAATAATGTAAATAATTTAGCATTGTTTCCATCTTCCAGTTTCCAATTTTGTGCATTGGAGATTTTTAAAATCAGTTATTTAGATTACAAGGGAAAATTATCACTGAATAGTGCCAGATAAAAGAAAACTACACATTTTTCCTAAAAACGATACACAGGTGATCACGTCCACTTCCATTAAATCTTATCAGGAAGCCATGAGGTCAGGTTGTCCTGGTGTTGGTGATGTAAAGTTTGATCACTTGGTTAAGATGGTGATTTAACCTTTATCTTGGTTAAGGCATTTTCCATTGTAAAGGTATTTGCAGTGCTTTAATCAGTGGCTGCACTGAGGTTCAGTTCAGTTCAGTCGCTCAGTCGTGTCCAACTCTGCGACCCCATGAACTGCAGCACACCAGGCCTC
>SJYV01026809.1:64660-78894 GCA_006410875.1 Neotragus pygmaeus | reverse complement strand
AGGGTGGTGTCATCTGCATATCTGAGGTTATTGATATTTCTCCCAGCAATCTTGATTCCAGCTTGTGCTTCCTCCAGCCCAGAGTTTCTCATGATGTACTCTGCATATAAGTTAAATAAGCAGGGTGATAATTTACAGCCTTGATGTACTCCTTTTCCTATTTGGAATCAGTCTGTTGTTCCACGTCCAGTTCTGGCTGTTGCTTCCTGACCTGCACACAGATTTCTCAAGAGGCAGGTCAGGAGGTCTGGTATTCCCATGTCTTTCAGAATTTTCCACAGTTTATTGCAATCCACACAGTCAAAGGCTTTAGCATAGTCAATAAAGCAGAAATAGATGTTTTTCTGGAACTCGCTTGTTTTTTCAATACGTGGACAATAGATGGAAAGAGGATACGAGCAAATACTGCATAGACAACTTTCATCTGTATGATTCAGTGCTGCCACGATGCATGGGTAATAGATGAACAATAGGTGTGATGAAAGTAGGAAATAGTAGCCCCACATTTTATAGGAAAACCTAGAGCTGGTAGCTACCCTTCAGGATAGGAAGTCAACCACCACTGATTTCTTTGTCTTTTCCTGTTTTCTGAATAGTTCATACTAGGAATCAACAGGGTAATAACCACAGTTACAAGGCTAAGATTAAGAGCCTCTGACATTACTACACACACAAAATCCCTATATAGGACCTTATGGACATACCCAAGTTTTATCTAAAAGCAACAGTTCTATTAAGTCTTCTTTTAATAAGCTAGAAGGTAATGAGAGTTAATTTATATTGCATGTGACTTAAAAAATTTTCTCTAAACCAACAAGCAGAAACGTTAGTTTTAAAATATAAATACACAACCAGGAAAAGAGGGAGTGGAACATAAATGATGAAGCCAAGATATTATTTGATTAGGGGATGCATTCTATCCTCCAAATATGTCAAAAGATGGCTTCTGAAAAAGTCTGTCTTGTTTTAATAGCATGTAGTAGACAGTCATTNTTTTTTCAATACGTGGACAATAGATGGAAAGAGGATACGAGCAAATACTGCATAGACAACTTTCATCTGTATGATTCAGTGCTGCCACGATGCATGGGTAATAGATGAACAATAGGTGTGATGAAAGTAGGAAATAGTAGCCCCACATTTTATAGGAAAACCTAGAGCTGGTAGCTACCCTTCAGGATAGGAAGTCAACCACCACTGATTTCTTTGTCTTTTCCTGTTTTCTGAATAGTTCATACTAGGAATCAACAGGGTAATAACCACAGTTACAAGGCTAAGATTAAGAGCCTCTGACATTACTACACACACAAAATCCCTATATAGGACCTTATGGACATACCCAAGTTTTATCTAAAAGCAACAGTTCTATTAAGTCTTCTTTTAATAAGCTAGAAGGTAATGAGAGTTAATTTATATTGCATGTGACTTAAAAAATTTTCTCTAAACCAACAAGCAGAAACGTTAGTTTTAAAATATAAATACACAACCAGGAAAAGAGGGAGTGGAACATAAATGATGAAGCCAAGATATTATTTGATTAGGGGATGCATTCTATCCTCCAAATATGTCAAAAGATGGCTTCTGAAAAAGTCTGTCTTGTTTTAATAGCATGTAGTAGACAGTCATTATTTGCTCTCCACATCTTCTGATCCTTTAGGTTTGTTTGCTGTATGTAATCACAGTGAAAATGGATAAAGAACAGACTATGAAACTAAAATGACACTCGTGTTCTACTTAAGTTGTCACTTAGGTTGTATGTCATGACAAATCAAGCACTTATTTTTTGAATATTTTTGTTAAGTCATAAAGTTCTTTGATAAAAGAAAACTTAGTTAACTCTATATCTAAACTCAGAAAAGTAACCAGGAATTAAATGTCATTTTCTTAAAAAATAATTTTCAGAACAAGGTAAAAGTATGACTTTTCTATAGACATAAAAATAAATGAGGTTTAAAAGTTTTATTTTATTCATATGATATGAGGGAACTAAGCAATATTATAATTGTTTAAAAAGTCAAAAGGGCAAATATTTTTATGGAGTAAAGGAATGTTGAGATGAATTGCAAATGGAGACAAAACTGGTTTTTCCAGGGTGAGGTTTCAGAGTCAACTAAATTTCTACCAGATCGGTCTGAAGGGTGTTCTCTAGATGATATGTAGTTTTCCACTGAAAAACAATTTTTTTGTTACAATTATCCCCTCTTTTGATCAAAAACAATCTCAAAAAAGTTTATCTTGATCACAAAATATGATGTGTCATTATGTTTGACCTGATGACTTACATAGATGCAGCAGCAAGTATGTTCGTTTTGCCATATGACCTTCTGAAGTTTGTTTTGATAGAAATCTTCCTGAGGAATCTCAGATTGGACTTTCACAAGCCTATTATTATTTGTAGTCCTGAAGCTAAGAAGCAAGCCAGATTTCACCTCTAGTATACATACTTTTGTCCCTCTCTTCTTGAGGTCTTCAAAACATCCTAGGTTCCTGGTCTGCCCAGAAATGACCTTCCTTAGTCATCTGTAAGACTAAGAACCCTGGAAGCCGGATTGTAGGCCAGGTTTCCTGAGAGAGTGAATTTTCTGCTTTGACTTCATAAAGTCAGCCTTAGTTACTTAAAAGTTTTTGGTCACATCTAATTGCTGCTGCTGCTGCTAAGTCACTTCAGTTGTGTCCAACTCTGTGCGACTCCATGCGACCCCATAGACGGCAGCCCACCAGGCTCCCCCGTCTCTGGGATTCTCCAGGCAATTAAATAAGCATAATTCTCAAATATAACATCCCAGGCAATCCTTAGTTGTATAACCAATGTTTCTAATTATGTCCTAGTAAAAGGGGAGCAGACTCCTGTTTAATCCATGCAAATAACTATAATAATATGAAGTAAGAGTATTCAATAAGAGTTTCTGAATTCTGAAGGAGTTAGATAAGAATAAAATATCATTTACAAATGTTTCATTTTTGTTTACAAAAACTGAATCCAAAATGACACTCACTGAGGGTGATAGACATCTTAAGAGGAAAGAGGAAGGACTTCCTTATGTATCCAGAAAATAGAACATTAAAATATCAAGAATATTTTTGATTTCTTCACTTCAGTCTTATATAATTAATTCTTGTTTGACAGGATCTTGAATACTTGGCATAATCCTTTTCCTTGGATGTCTGAAATAGGCTCTCTTTTGCTGATAGTGAAACACTCAGGCCTGTAGCTTATTGCAAGTACTTTCAAGGAAGCATGAGTAAAACAAATGAAAACATCTATACATGACACAAAGACTTAAATTGGCTGGGCTTAATCTATTACAGATACTTTTCAAAAGTGCAAGACCTGAATGGAATTTATTACAAGAATAATGCAACTATCAAGGAAATTCAGTCTTCTTTGACAAGCAAAACAAGACAGTAAAGTCCCCAAAAGGGTTTTAGACAAAACAATTGTAGACATGGATGGTGAACATTACATCTAATGTTTTTAACAAATGAATTTTAATCCATTTCTAATTTTAATTCTAATTTTAGTGAGAAAAAATAATCCCAACGTAGTATACAATGAATATTCCAAGCATAGAATAAGAATATACCAAGAATATATCAAGTAAGTGAGTGAAGTCACTCAGTCATGTCCGACTCTTTGCGACCCCATGGACTGTAGCCCACCAGGCTCCTTCGTCCATGGGATTCTCCAGGCAAGAGTACTGGAGTTGGTAGCCATTTCCTCCTCCAGGGGATCTTCCCGACCCAGGGATCGAACCCACATTGCAGGTAGACACTTTAACCTCTGAGCCACGAATATTCCAAGCATAGAATAAGAATATACCAAGACTATATCAAGTAAAGTGATCCAGTGCAGTAATTGTTATTTAGTCTCTCAGTCATGTCCAACTCTTTCGCAACCCCATGAATTGTAGCCTAACAAGCTCCATTGTCCATGGGATTCTTCAGGCAAGAGAATCCTATGGGCAGTGCCATTTCCTTCTACAGAGCATCTTCCCAACACAGGGATCAAACCTGTGTCTCCTGCATTGGCAGGCAGATTCTTGACTACTGATTCACCCAGGTAGTCCGATCCAGTTCAGATCCTGTTGTTTGGTCACTCAGTCATGTCCGACTCTTGAGCAATGCCATTGACTGTAGCCCACCAAGCAAGAAATACTGGAGTGGGTTGCCATTTCCTTCTCCAGGGAATTTTCCCTAACCCAGGGCTTGAATCCATGTCTCCTGAATTGGCAGGTGATTCTTTACCACTGCTCCACCAAGGAAGACACAGAGTACGTCCTAAACATCTGTATATTAATAAAACTCCATAGGTAAGTGATATGAATCCCCATTTGAAAACTCTGGCCTAGAAAATGCTAGATTCAAATTAATCAAAGTTGTGACAGTTAACGTTTTTTTAAAATAACTGAAATTATGACTGATAATGTTCCAATGCTATCATCTAATATCAGGCAAAGCACCAAAGGCTTTGACAAATCTCTTGGAACTTCCCACACTATATACAATTTCTGAAATATTTATGCTAATAACATCCTACCCACGTAAATTTAACTTAAAGAACACTAAGCATCTCTTCAAATTTGAAAACTTTCCCCATGCAACATACCAAATAAATCTAGTTACTTCTATAACCTCTGTTTTTACTAAAAACAAATTTGTGTGCCTTTTCAGGAAGCCTAAAAAAAGATAGTTTTAGATGTAAAAGATAACTTAGAGGTTTTATTCTATTTTATTTTTATTCTGCATCTAGGATTTGGTTTTGTGAAGGCAAACACAGAGGAGGGAAAAGGGGAAAGAGAGAGGAAGGGAGGGAGGGAGAAAATGAGAGAGCTCTCTCTCCTTCTTAAAAGACAAGTTTTATCAGATTAGGACCCCACCCTTATGACTTCATTTAACCTGAATTACCTCTTAATAAAAGGATGAGATGTTTAGATATCATTGCCAACTCAATGGACATGAATCTGAACAAACTCTGGAAAACAGTGAAAGACAGGGAAGCCTGGTGTGCTGCAGTTTATGAGGTCACAAAGAGTCAGACACAACTTAGTGACTGAACAATAACGATGACCCTATCTTCAGGCACAGTCACATTGGAAATTAGGACATCCATATGGAATTGGGGGAATACATTNACAGTGAAAGACAGGGAAGCCTGGTGTGCTGCAGTTTATGAGGTCACAAAGAGTCAGACACAACTTAGTGACTGAACAATAACGATGACCCTATCTTCAGGCACAGTCACATTGGAAATTAGGACATCCATATGGAATTGGGGGAATACATTTCAACCCATAGCACACCCTTATACAGATGCAACTTATATTAATAGCCTCAATTCCAAAATTTCAGCCATGAGTGAAAAGTAAATAGACCCATATAACCCTCTGATCCATATCAAAGAGCTATTCTGCTCTCAGTCAGTAAAATAACTGATGAGTTCAAAATCGACAATCAGAAAATAGTAACAAGCCAGAGTCTCTGGTTATCTCTNATGGGTGGATGGATAGATGGGTGGATGGATGGATGAGTAGATGGATGGATGGATGGGTGGATGGGTGGATGGGTAGATGGTTGGATGGGTGGATGGGTGGATGGGTAGATGGATGGATGGATGGGTAGATGGATGGATGGATGGGGTAGGTGAGGCCCTGTGGCATGGGGTCTCGCAGGCCACAGTTGGGAGGGCTTATTCTGGGGAATGTGGGAGCTATTCCGGGCAGTGGCGACCCCTCAGGGTGTCAGAGTGAGGGAGTGACCCTGCCTCAGCCTCAAGAGCCGCAGCTGCGGCTCCTGCAACTGCTGACCCACCCTCTCTCCTCCCCCCAGGTCCACCTCCACCTCCTCGCCTGTCCGCCCAGCTGCCACATTCCCACCCGCCACCCACTGCCCGCTGGGCGGCACCCTTGACGGGGTCTACCCCACCCTCATGGAGCCTGTCTTGCTGCCTAAGGAGGTCCCTCGGGTCGCCCGGCCCGAGCGGCCCCGCGCGGACGCTGGCCACACGTTCCTCGCCAAGCCTCCGGCCCGTGCCGGGCTGGANCCACATTCCCACCCGCCACCCACTGCCCGCTGGGCGGCACCCTTGACGGGGTCTACCCCACCCTCATGGAGCCTGTCTTGCTGCCTAAGGAGGTCCCTCGGGTCGCCCGGCCCGAGCGGCCCCGCGCGGACGCTGGCCACACGTTCCTCGCCAAGCCTCCGGCCCGTGCCGGGCTGGAGCCTGCTTCCTCCCCCGGCAAGGGCTCCGAGCCTCGGCCCCTGGCGCCCCCTGGCTCCGGCCACGCGGCCATCGCCCGCGCCCCAGCGAAGAGCCTCGCATCCCACCACGCCAGCCCAGACCAGCCGGCGCCCCCCGCCTCAGCTGCGGACCTGCACCGGGAAAAGACTCTGAGTAAACCCTTTTCCATCCAGGAATTGGAGCTCCGTTCTCTGGGTAAGACCACCCTGACAGCGGCCACCTTCATAGACGCGATAATCATGCGTCAAATTGCTCACGATAAAGGGCCGCGAGAAGGAGGTTCGCTGGCCAACGACTCCCCTCGCGATGGTAAGACTTCCGGCCCCGCCGCCCACCCACCCCGTCTTGTGGCCTAAAGATATTTTCAGATCTCTGCTTTTTATTTTTCCCCTCCCCCCATTTTTCGTTGGTTTTGGTATTTTGTTTTGAAACTCGTCTTCGTCGATTGCACGCTCTGATGATTCCTCAAGCTGCGCCTACCCACCCCTCTGATCGGAGCGGGGAGCACTTCATCATTTGCACATCGTTTTTATCATGATTTTTCTTTTTTCTTTTGGATTTTCGCTTTTTTTTCCTTTAATGAATGAATCTGTGATTTTGATTCCAGCCGCGCCTCCCATCTTCCCCTTTGCACCTTTGTCTGGGGAGCGGGGCTGCAGAGGGGCGCAGGCCCACACCTTTGCCTGCTGCTGTGTGTGGTTTGGAGGCCGCCTCCCCCACCCTGTCCCACTGCCCCCGAGGTGTACAGTGGGGGGGACGTCAGGGAGGAAAGAGAAGCACCCTCCCGCTTCCCAGTAGGAGCTGGGAACCTGGCCCCTGCGTCCTCTGCCCAGGTTGTGAGGGGGTCTTGGGGATGCTCTGGCCCCGTGTCTCCCTTGACCACCCACCAGCCAGCTTCCCCGGGGAAGAGGGGACTCTTCTGTGCCTGTCTCCCACCTCCAGCCCCAGCTCAGGGCTCCTCTGTGCTGGAGAGGGGGATGTGGAGGGGATGACCCTGGGATCTGAGTGTCACTCGCCACCACACTGGCCTCACACCCTCGCCACCCGTCCGCTGCCTCTACACTCCCTTCCTGAAGTCCATCCTGCCCCATCTCCAGCCCCACCCCGGCCCCCGCCGGCCGGGTCTGTCCCCTGTGCCCCTTGCCCGCCTTGCTGCTGTCCATGTCCCCCTCTCTCTGGGTCCCTCTCCATCTCCCCCGACCTGTCTGCCTGGGTGTCTCGTTCCCTGCTTTTCTTCTCCGTCCACCTCTCCCTGCAGTGCTGTCTCACCCTCCTTTCCTGACATGTCCCCACCCCTGGCTGGCCAGCAGCCCTCACGCCGGCTCACTCCCGCTCTCCGTCCGCCCCAGTCTTCCCCGCCTCTGGCCCGGGGGAACCCATCCAGCGTGGAGGGGCAGGCTGGGAAGGGCAGCCCTGGCCCTGGCTTCGGCCTGACTCGGGGCCCCGCCCGGCTGCAGGTTATCACAGCGGCAGCTACAGCCCCGACGGGGTGGAGCCCGTGAGCCCCGTGAGCTCGCCCAGCCTGACCCACGACAAGGGGCTCCCCAAGCAGCTGGAGGAGCTCGACAAGGGCCACCTGGAGGGAGACCTGCGGCACAAGCAGCCAGGTGGGGTCCTGCCCCCGTAGACAGGGAGGCCGGGGCCCTCGGAGGCAGCGGGGTGGCCCCGGGTCTCAGCCCAAAGGGCAGAGCCGGGATCTGAGGACGGCAGCCGCAGGGGGGCACCGGCCTTGCCCACCCTGGCCACGCCCTGACCAGCCCTGCTTTGCCCGCAGGCCCTGGGAAGCTCAGCGGCGAGGTGGCACACCTCCCACACCTGCGGCCGCTGCCCGAGAGCCAGCCCTCGTCCAGCCCGCTCCTCCAGACCGCCTCGGGGGTCAAAGGTCACCAGCGGGTGGTCACCCTGGCTCAGCACATCAGTGTAACTACCCCGCCTCATCATTGCCTTTGCACCTGGGGCAGGACTAGGTCCTGAGAAAGGGAGGGGAGGAGGGTCCCCATGTCCTCTAATGGGTAAACAGTCCTGGGTAGGGGTCAGGGGCGAACCAGGGATCTGGGGGTTGGCAAGGGCACATCATGCTGGGGGTTCCAGAGTCGTCTCCAACTCAGGTGCTGTAGCTGTCCCCCTTCCTCCTCCACTGATGGGGCGTCAGTTGCATAAGCCCATCCACGATCCATACCTCACACACACTGGCCAGTTGAATCCGACTCATCTCGGGGCCCAGCTGGGGACTTCTGGCCTCACCCCATGCACCTGGGGGCATTGAGCTGTTACAGACAGGCTCAAAGCTCCTGGGGAGCCGAGGACCACGCCCCAGGGTTCTGCCCCCAGAGCTCAGCTCAGCCCTCACCCCATCTGGAAGGTTCTGGCAGCTGGCTGGCACCTGACCCTTCATGTCTCCCCTGACCCTTGGCCTGCAGGAGGTTATCACGCAGGACTACACGCGGCACCACCCGCAGCAGCTCAGCACGCCCCTCCCTGCCCCCCTCTACTCCTTCCCCGGAGCCAGCTGCCCTGTCCTGGACCTTCGCCGCCCGCCCAGCGACCTCTACCTCCCACCCCCAGACCACGGCACCCAGGCCCGTGGCTCACCCCACAGTGAAGGGGGCAAGAGGTGAGCAGGGGTGGGAGACAGGGTGCCCCTTGCCAGTCCCCACTGAGGAGCTTTGTTAGGTGTCTGCTGTGGGAACGGTGAAGCTCAGGGAGGGCGGGGAGTTGGCTCAAGGTCACAGAGCAGCTGGACCCCTAGCTGACATGTACACCACACTCGGGGGGTTCCAGACACCGAGCTAAACCCTTCACACACGCCAACCAGGGTCCTCACCACAGCCTCAGGAAGTGTAGGCAGTGTTAGCCCATTTCACAGATGAAGAAACTGAGGCATGGAGCAGTGAACTCACTTGCCCACGGGGACGCAGCCAGTAAGTGGTGGAGCTGGGATTCGAAGCAGAGCTGTGTGATGTGAGAGCAGCCTCCTAGCAGGCACACATGCACTTCACACTCCTGGTTACCCCTAGGGGCCCCCAGTCAGAGAGGAGAGGGGAGGACCCCCCTGAGGGCCCTCCACTAGGATGAGGGAGCCACTCCCGGTGGCACACAGAGGAGAGGAGATGGCAGGATGTCTTTGGGGCAGCAGTGGGGTCCCTGGTGTGGGGGAGCAGCAGGGGTTCAACAGAGTGCCCCCCACGGGCCAAATCCTGCCATAGACTGTAGTTGGCACAGTCCATGAGCTGAAGACGGTTTTACGTTTTTAAAGGATTATTCTTTTTAAATGAAGAAAAATATAGTCGAGACCACAACTGGCTCATCACTCCTGAGATATTTACTATTTGGCTCCTTATAGGAAAAGTGTGCTAAGCGCTGGTTTAGAGTGAGGCAGGGCTTGCAGGGGAGTGGAGGGAGGGGTGTGCCCCCTTCAAGAGGGAGAGCTCAGAGCTCTGACCACCTCTGGGACCCTCTCCACCCAGGTCTCCAGAGCCAAGCAAGACGTCAGCCCTGGGCAGCGGCGAGGATGGTATCGAACCTGTGTCCCCACCGGAGGGCATGGTGGACCCTGGGCATCCGCGGGGCACCATGTACCCGCTGCTGTACCGGGACGGGGAGCAGGCAGAGCCCAGGTATCTTCTCAGTGGCCCCTCCCCTTCCTGGGGTGCTCAGGAATATAGCCCTTGCCCACCTGTGGCCTCGGTCCACCACTGTGCAATTGGGGGCTTGACAAGGGCTTCAGGGTGCAACTGATGACCTCAGACCTACTAAACAAGGTCGAAACTTGGGAGACCTCCATGGTAACTTCCAGGGTCTTTGGCTGGGGTCTCAGCTCAGGCTGGGCCCCTGTTGCCAACACTTGAGGAGCTGAGATTTGAAGAGCTACATGTTCTGGACCAAGCCAGGGCCCACGGTTGGGAGGGAGGCAGAGAAAAAAGCCATCATCTCAAGGAAAGTTGTGATCTGAGCCAATTTTGGGCCCTTTTCTGGGCGTCTGATTGTGGCAGGCAGACAGGTATGGCCCACCAGGACAGCTGGGGTTCTCCAGAGGTACCTGAGCCCAAGGATAGGGGAATTCAGAAGACATGGTCCCTAAGAGACTGAGGAAGTAGGCTCGGGGGTGGGAAAAGCATGATTCTGAATTTCTAAGGCAGCTCAGGTGGTGAGTGCCCCGTCATCAAGGGTGTGCAAGCTCAGCACCAAGTGAACTGACCTGTGGTGTCTGATGCTTGCAATAGGATCGGCTCCAAGTCTCCAGGCAACACCAGCCAGCCACCGGCGTTCTTCAGCAAGCTGACCGAGAGCAACTCGGCCATGGTCAAATCTAAGAAACAGGAGATCAATAAGAAGCTGAACACCCACAACCGGAATGAGCCAGAATACAGTAAGGGGCCCACCCCCTCCCCGGGAGAGGGATGACAGGGGGTTGGGATTGGGGACCAGCATGGCCAGGTGGACCTGCCGACCACCTCTCCCGCTCGCCCGTCACCTCATGTTCAAGGAGCCCAGGGTGGTCTCTCTTTTTGCTCTGGGTATCTGGTGGCACAGAATACAGTGCCCAGAATGGTGCCCAGTGCACAGGGGGCTCTCGGGGAATATTTGCATGAATGGGCCAGCTCACGCTGGGCACCAGAGATGGGGGTCACACGTGTCTCCCATTCACAGTGTTCCTCACATTTGTGATTTTCCTCTGTTTGTATGTTTCCTGGATGTCAGTCCTAGCTCAGCTCCCCACCCCTATTAGCACAGCGCCTGTCCCATAACAGATGCTCAGGAGAACCTCTGAGCCGGTAAAGCAATGAATGAAAGGTCCTCACATCCCCAGCTTCAAAGAGCTGTTTAGTTGGGGGGAGCTCGAGGGCCTTGCAGAGCCTTTTCTTTTTCTGGGGCTGGCATTGCAACCTTGAAGACAGTGCCTGGCCCAGGCTATTAAGTCCAGAACCTTGTCAAGTGCTATGTGCTGGCCAGCGGGTGAGCAGCCCTCGAGAGCTGACTCAGAATGCAAAATCTCAGATGTCAGGGCCATCTGGCTGTGACCTCTGTCACCCCATTGATCACCAGGATTGATTTGGCTGACCTGGCTGGCTGGTGCGCGTCCCCTTCCTCCCTCACTGCTCTGTGCGTGTGCCTCCCAGAGCTGTGCGCTCAATTGAAGAGGATGACCTTCTCCTCTTTGGTCAAGGGTGTATGAGTAGCTCTGTGCTCCCCTCCAGCTGTGCTAGAACCTCCACACAAGTGCTCAGGGTCCATTTGTAAGAGAATCCTATGGACAGAGGAGCCTGAAGGGCTGCAGTCCATGGGGTTGCAAAGAGTCAGACATGACTGAGCAACTTGGCACACACACACCCAGGGTAGTCAAGCTGCTAAGAGTCAAGACATAGCCAAGCGGGGCGTTATGTATGGCAGGCTGCCTTTTTAAAAAAGAAATAGACTGTCAAGTGCTGCCCCAGGTGATGCTAGTGGTAAAGAATCCACCTGCCAATGCAGAGACAGGAGTTCGATCCCTGGGTCGGGAAGATCCCTTGGAGGAGGGCATGGCAACCCTCTCTAGTGTTGTTGCCAGGGGAATCCCATGGACCAAGGCTAGCCCTGCTGCGTTGCACAAGCTCCCAGCTGGCGCACCTTGCCTAGACCAGACAGGAAAGCGGGGCGGATGGCGGGGGCGTGGGGTGTCGGAGGCAGGCCAGATGATTTCCAGGATCCGTGGGCCCATCGCCCTCAACCTTCTTATCATTCCCCTCCAGATATCGGCCAGCCGGGGACAGAGATCTTCAACATGCCTGCCATCACCGGAGCAGGTAACCAACCATCCATCCCGGGGGCTGCCAGCCCTGTGCCTGTCCCCCTGCCCCACCCCCATCACTGTGCACCTTGGGGAGGTCACACTAGGTGTCTGGACCCAGGAGGAGACTCGAGAGTGAGGTCATGGAGGTCTCTGAGCCCCACATTGGCTCTAGCCGTGGTGACAAGCAGCCTTTCTCGGTTCAAGTGTGTCCCCTCCTCTGGTCTAAACAAACCTCGCAGTGGGGATACGGGTGCACATAAAAGGCTGGAGGCGGGGGAGGGGGGAGGCCTGCAGTGAGTCTCTAATGGAGTTCAGTTTCAAGGCCTCCTGGTGCATTTAGGACCGTGTTAGAATCACGCACAGCTGTCCAAAAACTTACCCGGCGTGTTTGTTGGGGTCTCAGATGGAGACTCCAGTCTGTGGATGGGGAGTGAGCTGCCCTTGCGGTCCAGGTGGGCATTTTCTGTAGATAGAACATCAGTTTTCCTTGAAAATGCTAGCCAGGGGCCTAGGGGAACACTGCAGATGTATTCTGAGAGGAGTGTAAAGTCCACACGTGTCTTTAAGCTGAAACTTAAGCCTTCTATGATGCGTTGGAGGCCCTTGGGGTTGGATTCCCCCAGCCTCCAGTAGGGGCCACACTGTGCATTTCTGCTGCCTCTGTAGGGCTGGGTGGGGAAGGACCTTGTGTCTGGTATGAAATGACTGAGCCCAGAGCAGATGGGGCTGACCCTCTGCCAGAGTGGGAGCGTCTTCGGGAGGAACATGGGGGGCACATAATGACCTTCTTTGGGGCCATCACAGCTCCAGAAACAGGCTGAGCAAGACAACTCTTGGATTTTATCAGGCGGCCGCAGGGCCTCTAAATGCTGAGCCTTAGGCAACAGGGAGGGGGCAATCTGGTCGAAACAACAAGATGGTCAGAAATGGATGTTTTCAGAATGTTTCAAACCTTGACTGAGACGCAGAGACACGCAAGTGCATGTGTATGTAGAAATTCATGTGCAACAACCAAGATTTATGTGAAAACTTGTATATAAATTAGATTCAACTTTTTTTTCAAAGCAATGTAATCCAAACAAAAGAATTTCCCCCAGACCTCAGTCTCTGCTGCTTGAGCTCCTGCTTCAGGACTGGCGGCAGGTCAGCTTCCTGACTGAGCACCAGTCAGACCACGTATCCATGACCCTGGTGTCAGGCTCATCTGTGACTAGGATGCTAACCTCCTGAGGAACCACTGTGACCAGTAGCCCTCACATCTTTTTTTTTTCCACTTTCCAGCGTTTTAGTTTGTAGGATCATAAATGCTCTCCCCACCCTTCCACCCATCCATCACCCCTGTTGGAAAATTTTCTTTTTCTTGATGGACATGGTTTTTTTTATTTGAAGTGCTGATGAAACATGGCCAAGACCCAGCTTTAAAAAAAGTCAAGGGGTCTTGTGGCTGTGAATGGGTCTGAAAGTAAAAAGAAGAGAAAAAGAAAATGTAGACAGCAGATAGTTGCTTTAGAAATGTGATTTTAGAAGCTGCCACGTCACAAAGTCATCAGTCCAGTTTACAGATGAGTCAGGGGTCAGCCAGACTNAAAAAAGTCAAGGGGTCTTGTGGCTGTGAATGGGTCTGAAAGTAAAAAGAAGAGAAAAAGAAAATGTAGACAGCAGATAGTTGCTTTAGAAATGTGATTTTAGAAGCTGCCACGTCACAAAGTCATCAGTCCAGTTTACAGATGAGTCAGGGGTCAGCCAGACTTGCTAATCATACAGTTGGCTCGGAGCAAAAGTTTTAAAATTCATGAAAAATTCTGCCTGGTGGCAGGCAGAGAGCTTTGTCAGCGGTTTTTGAAAGCGAAGTCTGGTTTAACAACAACAACAAAAAATGCCTCAAAGAGGCACATTCCCCGGGGTTTGCAAAATTAGTCCCTAGGAAACACGAGAGGGTCAGAAAACCTGTTAAACAGAAAAAAAGGAGTAACTGGCTTGACTTCGCAGTGGGTGTCTGGAAGGATCCATGGGGGGCAACCGTCGATCGGACCACTGTGGGCCGGGGTGGCCGGGCGGGCGCGGCCAAGCCACTGTCTGCAGCTCTGCCCTGACCCTTGCACGCACCGTAACTGCATGGCTGCCACCCTCCCTCACCGTCCGTCTCTGCACCTCTCTCTCCTCGTGGCTCCCTGGGCGGGGAGAAGGCGTGGGAGGAGAGTTAGGCCCCAGCTGTGGGGCGGCGGG
>SJYV01026809.1:5835-59824 GCA_006410875.1 Neotragus pygmaeus | reverse complement strand
AGTCGGACACAACTGAGCAACTAACACTTTCATGCTGTTCCCTGACCCCCATTTCCCTGGAAGACTTTCACACACACTTCAAAACCCAGCTAGGTCATTCCCTTCTCTAAAACCCATCATCTCTCCCCGTCTTCTCTTCTGGGTCTCTGCTAACACTGCAAGCTACTGGACAGAACCCCTGGAGAGCAAGGCTCTTGCTTTTCTCTTCCTGTCTGTTGTTAACCAAGCCCCCTGGTGACTGTTGAGCTGAACTGACACGTGAGGATCAGATTCAGGAGGAAACGAGAATGTGGTTTGTAAAGTGGGGGACGGTTGTCAGCTAGTGTCCCTGTGTCTCAGTGTGGCGTTGGTTAGAATGCAGATTCCTGGGCCCCGCCTGGTGGATATGAATGATTCTCTGGGTTCACAGTGGGGCCTGGGAATCTGTATTCATCCCGCAGCCCAGATGTTTCTGATGCAGATGCTTTGCAGCCCTCCTGATGGCAGGGGTGTTACCCAAGGTTGGAGCTAGACCAATCCCTTGAGTTCCTTACGGCCAGGAGGTCTCCAGTAAGGCCACAGACAGCTCTTCAGAGGAAGGCCCAGCTCACTGGCCTGAAGAGCTGCCATCCACAGGGAAGGCAGGAGTGGGCTGGTCCCTGAGGCACTCAGGTTGGCTCAGGACAAGCCTTCCTGGGCCCAGGTGACTCAGACAAAATAACTGACCGGGAACAATCAGGGTGTCTTCCTGGAGGTGATGGTTCTTGGGGAAGGGATGTGCTGAGTGGAAGGAACCTGTGTGGGCAAAGGGTGGGAGGTAAGACCCAGCCAGGGCCTTCAGGAGGCCAGGGTGGGTGGACATAGTGTGGGAATTTCTGAGACAGAACAAGCAACAGCCAGTAAGATGCGGGGCTGGTTTTCTGAAATTGGAGCTCATTGACTTGTGAGGTACTGGATGCTGAGGGGGAAACAGGCCAGGAAGCTCGTGTGGGGCCAGGACAGAGACCCACTGCCTCAGGAAGGGCTCCCATCAAGGGGCCAGGCCACTTACGGGGCAGGCAAGGGGGAGGGGGTGTGGCCTGGGAGTACGTATGGACTGTGGGGCCAGCTGCCACCTAGGGCTGTGTGACCCTGGCCAAGCCATTTGGACCCTCTGTGCCTTGGTTTCTCCATCTGTAAAATGGGACAATGATATTGCTGGGAGGAGTAACTCAGAGCCGGGCTGTGTAATGTAAAGACACAGTTCACCCATCTGAGCAGGAGTTGGTAGGGTGAGGCCAGGAAAAGAGACATGAATGGGTTTGTTAGGAAAGGAGAGAGGGGAGGAAAAACTCCAGGTGGTCCAGGTACAGTGACTCATTTGCATATTACCGGGAAGGTGTGGGACCGACTGGATTGCTGGCAGCTGGTGGGAGTGAGCCCTTAGAAGGACAAGGAGGGCTGCTGAAGGAGAAGTGTCTGTCTTCATGCCTTCTCCAGGAAGCCGGGGAAGGTTCAGCTGTGGCAGTCACACGACAGGCTGTCTGTCCATCTCACCCCTCTGGAGTTTGGCCAGGTCCCACTACCTCATTAGAATGTCTCACCAGCTACTTCACAGGCTCCATGGGAAGATTAAACGCAAACAAGTGCTGACAGCAGGGTCAGGCGGTCTGCAGACAGAGAAGGCGGTCCGTGTACGTGTCGGCTGCCAGGGCCGCTGTTTGCAGCATCACTAAGGGCGGGCAGGGATGAGACTGCCTACAGGGCATCTGTTTGCAGGTGGGCGGGGGCTGCCGAGTTGGATCTGAGGCCTGAGAGTGACGAACCCAGAGACTGGCTGGGAAGACAGCAGAAGCAGCCTAGCGGGTCAGGGTGGGTGTGTGGAACCAGAGCCGGTCCTCCAACCTGGAAAGTGTTTCTGTGGCTGCGTGAGAGATGGATGCCCTGACCCGCCCCCAGGATGGTCCCAGCTTGATTCAACTGCTGCCGAAACTTAACCAGCATGGATTCTCACTGTCCCAGCCGCCAGGGAGGTGAAATCATGTGCCCATTTTGCAGATGCTCAGAGAAGTTAAGCAAGAGACTCTTTCCAGCCATCATGCCCTTGCCGTGTCGGTCTTCCCTCCCAGGGAGCTTAGTGAGCAACCTCTGCCCCCCCAAGGGTTTGCGCAGTGCATCTGGATCTGGAGAGCATTGTGGGGAGGACAGAAGACCAAAGCACCTTCTGTAGGCAGCACCCTGAGCCTCGGTAGTGGGGTCACCAGCCTCCAGGCTCTATTTTGAGGGTAGTAATCCCAAGGGTTGGGACAGGTCCCAGATGAAATGGGCACCACTTTCTGCTGGCCTCCAAGTCCTCTGGGTTCTGGTAGGACACACAGCTTCTCTAGAGGAAAATCAGGGTGTGCTTGAGGGTCTTATGGCTGCAACCCTTGCAGCCCTCTTACTCCTCCCCTCAGGGTGGGCCTCTTAGAACCCCAGCCATACAAGGAAGCAGGCTGGAGTTCCAAGGTCGTCAGGGAACATGGAAGCTGTTTGCATGGTCCAAAGAGATGGTCTTGCTTGATTCTCAGAGGCACAAGTGCTACCCGGGTCCTTGGGGAGGTACTGAGATGGTTGGGGCGGGGGGATGAGGCCTATCGGAGGTGACACCTTGAAAGACAAAGGCAGGAAGTAGGACCTGGCAGGGATCTAGCCTCGGTCAACCAAGAGCCAAGACGCCTGTCAGAGGGGTCCCGTCCCTGTGCTCTGTGACTGGAAGCCATCAGCTAACTACACACCCCGGAAGTTGTTTCTTGAACGGCGACCCCTGGGACATCTCCAAGGTCACCATGTTCGTTGGCACCATACTTGCACATGTCAGGAAGCCCAACCCATTTTTCCCTTCAAGTGAGGAGATCAGAGTTGTGACTGGAAAGTAAACTCAGTTGAATTTGCCTGGTGTCAGCGATGCGGCCCCAGCACGCGTGCGTGTCCACACAAAGCCCCAGAGCTGTGTTTGCACCTTGTTTGTCCTCCCCAAGCAGCCGAGGCCTCGAGATTCTTTCTCTGGGTGACATGAACTTGTCCCTTGGCCCTGCCCTCCTGCCTCACTGCCCCCAATCCTTGTCAGAGACCATCCTCCTGCAAGGCTGGAGTCCCTGCAAAGACACCAAGCGTGCGCACTCAGTCACTTCCATCGTGTCCGACTCTGCTACCCCATGGACTGTGGCCCACCAGGCTCCTCTGTCCATGGGATTCTCCAGGCAAGAATACTGGAGTGGGTTGCCATTTCCTTTTCCATGGGATCTTCCCAACCCAGGGATTAAACCTGGGTCTCCTGCATTGCAGGTGAATTCTTTACCCGTGACTCACTAGGGAAGTCCATTGTAAAGACACCAGCACTCCACTACTCAAAAAAGGACACTATCCTAAGCTGCTGAATGCCCTCCTCGTTCACAATCTGGGGCCCCAGTGGCCCCTCCAAAGACGTGGACCAGAAGATGTAACACAGTCAAGACCTGCTTTGCAGAGGCAGCATGGGCCCTTCTCCAGGGATTCATCCAGCTCTGGGGGTCTGTGGGTGTTGAGGGCTGGCATACGGTGTGGCAAAGCATGGGAGCATCAAATATTCAGATTGCCGGGACTTTATTTGGAATCACCCCCAGACCAAGTCCCAGTGTGGGGCCTGGGCCTCTGCATTAATTTCCTAGCTCCTACGTGGAGCTGGTGCACCCTGAAGCTGTCTATGGGGAAGGGGGTGCTAGCATAGGGCTCTGACCCTTCCGAGTGTCTTCCTGTCCCCTGTGAGCAGCCAGGAGGGACCATGGGCCTGTGAATACCACCCCCTCCCAGGGAATCTAAAGGTCCTGGAAGCACGGAAGAGGGAACCTCTTTGAATTTGCACGTTTTATTAAGATAATCAGTCATTCCTTAAGTTATTTCTTTGTTAATCAGAAAGCATCTTTGTGGAGAGACCACGCACAGTCTGTATAGTTATATAAAAATACATCAGTCACCTTGCCTCTCCTGAATGTGAGTTCCAAGTTGCCCTTCTCCCCAGCGAGGGAGCTAAAGCCCCATCTTAGGGGGGAAGCCAGGGGAATGTCGGGGTAGCCCCCACCTAAGGGTCCAGTCTGAGGGCATCGCTGTGGCCACGTTGGGGGGCTTTTGGGTCACTGGTGCCGAGCAGCCCCAGGTGGTGGCCCCGGCCCGCACGTGTCCTGGCTCTCCCCAGGAGCACGGGGCTCTCATCTCTTGCTCCCTGACCTTGCATGTCCCTACATCACCGGCCACTGCCGAGTCATCACTGTAGGGGGGGAAGGCCCGAGCGAGGGCAGCCGGGCCCCACAGAGTCTCTTTAAGCTGATGGCTGGCAGGTGGTGGTGGTCATTTCCAAGATCTTAGACGCCTCCCCTTGGCACCTGGCTCGCGGGCTCTGATGTTCCCGAGTCCTGGTCCTGAAGGCGTCGGCGGACAGAGGTTAGCAGTCTGCCCTGCGGGTGAGGCTCTGGACACAGAGCTGAAAGGCTACGGTGCAGACGGGCTGGGCCCTCCATCCTCTGCCCTGGGGCACGGGCACCAGGACAGCGTGGGCAGGGCTCCTCCTGGCGAATCCCCAAACACAGCCCACTCTGGCCCTGGCATCAGCATCCAGCTTTAGTCCAGTCTCCTGGCTCACCATCCGCTGGAGGTTGCCGGGCTACGGCTCTGGGCGTTAAGCTGCATGCATTTATTTGAAAGGCTCACTTTGGAAACAGCCTCCTCCAGGGCTGCCGGGTGTCTGAATGGCCCCCTTCTTCCCTCCTGTGTGGCCAAGGCTGGGATGCCTCCATCCTGCCGATGCTCAGGGTGTCCCCGCCTCAGGGGCAGCCAAGGACACGTGCCTTCTTCTCTCCACTGCTGCCTGTCTACCTGCCCCCGCCCCCTGCTCCTCTGAGAGCCAGGCCGAAGCTGCCTCCCCAAATAGGTGCTGATAAAGTAGATGTGTTTATTGGGTGAGCCCCAGCGGCCAGGGTAAACACAGCCCGGGGTCCCTCCCAATAGCGGAGTCCATCCTCCGGCCACCCCAGGGATGGCCCTGGTTCGCCGCCGACGCCACCACCACCCGGGCCAGGCTGCGGGTCAGAGCGGCGCGGGGCCCAGGAGGCCGGGCCCGGGGCGCGGGCACAGCTGCAGCTGCACGCTGGCCGTGAACCAGCAGCGGGGCCGGCCCAGGCTGAGGTGCAGGGTGGTGCGGAAGGAGTTGCTGGCACACTTGGGGAAGATGATGGTGGTGCTGCGGAAGCGCAGGGCGCGGGGGCGCGGCTCCAGGGTCAGCTGGCTGCGGTAGTTGCGCCAAGTGCAGTTGGGGGCGGCCACGATCGTCTCGCTGTAGGCCGTGACTGTGGGCACCGGCGCGTAGAAGACCTTGTCCCGGAAATGCTTCTCCGATGCATACTTGACCTCAGAATTGCAGCTGGTGGAGGGGAGGACAGGGGTGAGCTCAGGGCCAGGCAGTCAGTCTCGATCAGAGGGCAAGGTGAACACGGAGCAGCCTGGGCTCTTGCAAAATGTCAAGGTCAAAAGGACAAAGAAGGGGCCCTGCCGACTCGGAGGAAACTCAAGAAACAGGCCAACTACCTGCCACACGTGCCCCTGGCGGGATTCTGGACTGGGATTAAACAGGCTATAAAAGGACATTTGGGGACAATGGGCGGAATTGGACTAGGCAGTGGTCGTGCTTTTAGCTTTTGCTGGTCCGATTTTGGCAAGCGGACCGTCATTACGTGAGAGGATGTCCCTGTTCTCAGGAAGGACACTGGCTGGAGTTATTTAGAGGTTCGAGGTCAGGATGTCGTCATCCTCCTCTCAAACAGGTCGGAAAAAGTGTTTTGTTTTGTAGAATGAGTGAGAGCGTGTGGATATTCAAGTCAATGGGGGCAATATGGAAACAACAAGGAATCAGTTCAACCGGGGTCCCCTAACTCTTCCTGCAACTTTCTTTACATTTGAATTTTTTTTTTTTTTAGGTTCAGGCATGTTTTTTTTAATGATTTTACTTATGGTTGTGCAGGATCTTCATGCGGCGTGGGCTTTTCTCTAGCTCTGGCGAGCAGGGGCTGCTCTTTAGGGGGCGTGGGCTTCTCACCGCGGTGGCTCCTCTCGTTGGGGAGCACGGGCTCTGGTGCTCAGTACTGCAGCTCCCGGGCTCGAGAGCCCCGGCCCAGTGGCTGCGATGCATGGGCTCAGCTGCTCTGCTACGTGCAGTCTTCCCAGACCAGGGTGGAACCCGCGTGCCCTGCAGGAAAGTTCTCAGGCGTATTCTAGGCTCTAGTTTTCCGCACTCCTATCTGCTGAGGGAGGCCTGGGAGCCTGGAGTCCTCAGCCACAGTGCTGGCTCTGCTGTCAAAAGCTCTGGGGCCTCTAGCGAGCGCCTGCCCCTCCCTCAGTCGTGTCTGACTCTTTGCCCACCAGGCTCCTCTGTCTATAAGATTTCCCAGGCAAGATTACTGGAGTGGGTTGCCATTTCCTTCTCCATACATTTCAAATTTTATCAAAGTAAGCTCCCCCAGAGTAGCATCTAGACGAGTGAGCCCCGTGCGCTGCCCTGTGCTGAGTCGCTCAGTCGCGTCTGACTTTGCGACCCCATGGACTGTAGCCCGCCAGGCTCCTCTGTCCATGGGATTCTCCAGGCAAGAATACTGGAGTGGGTTGCCATGCCCTCCTCCAGGGGTGACCCCTTCATGAGTGGCCAGCTGCTCAGCATCCCCCAGCTCTGCTCCCAGATCATCACACTGGAAGGTAAAGCTGTGGGGTGCAGGGGCTTCACCTGTCTCCTTCCCCACTGGATCCCACAGGTGATCCATGGGGGGAGGGAAGCAGACTCCCAAGAGCCCAGGCAGCCCGCAATCACCCTGGCTGGGGCCTCTGATAATAAAAACTAAAAAGGAGAACTGTTCGGGCAGAAAATTCTTTAAAGTAGACCCGTGTGTCTCCTGGGAACATATGCAGAGCTGGAAGAGCAGGAGGTAGAGGGTCCCACATCCCTGGCCAGGCTAGAGTGATGTGAACAAATCCATCTGAGCATGCCATGGATACGGCAGCCAGACCCACGGACCTCAGACTGCACCCTCCGGAAGCCTGAGCCCCAGAAGCCCTCTCAGGAGGGCAGATGGCTGGAGAAAAGCACCTGAGGGGGTGGGGCTGTTGTTCAGTTGTGTCTGACTCTTTGTGACTCCACAGACTGCAGCACGCCAGGCTTCCCTGTCCTTCACTATCTCCCAGAGCTTGCTCAAGCTCGTGCCCATCGAGTCGGTGCTGCCATCCAGCCATCTCATCCTGTTGCCCCCTT
Organism: Neotragus pygmaeus; assembly: GCA_006410875.1. NCBI lineage: Eukaryota > Metazoa > Chordata > Mammalia > Artiodactyla > Bovidae > Neotragus > Neotragus pygmaeus. The sequence continues at coordinate 52,557 of SJYV01026809.1, read as the reverse complement.
CTCCTGCCCTCAGTCTTTCCCAGCATCAGGGTCTTTGGTTCCCTTAGCTCAGCACTGCAAGTGCCACTCGAGATGCCCTGTGATAGGAGGGCACCTAATATACTTCCGGGCAATGGCTCCTTGGGGGATAAAGGGGAAAATTTAAAATAACAATCAGCCAGGTTGTGGGTGAAGGGCCTGGGACAGGGAGATGAAGGGTGTGGACAGGAAGGGCCGCAGAGTCTGTCCAAGTCACAGCCATACCTCCTCTGGGAGCATCACCCAGAAGGGCTGCCTAAAGTGAGGGGAACCTGCCGAGACCCCCAGCCTGGCCCCCCACCCAGCCCACCAGATGTGTATAAGAGACAGACCCGGGCCAGGCTGCGGGTCAGAGCGGCGCGGGGCCCAGGAGGCCGGGCCCGGGGCGCGGGCACAGCTGCAGCTGCACGCTGGCCGTGAACCAGCAGCGGGGCCGGCCCAGGCTGAGGTGCAGGGTGGTGCGGAAGGAGTTGCTGGCACACTTGGGGAAGATGATGGTGGTGCTGCGGAAGCGCAGGGCGCGGGGGCGCGGCTCCAGGGTCAGCTGGCTGCGGTAGTTGCGCCAAGTGCAGTTGGGGGCGGCCACGATCGTCTCGCTGTAGGCCGTGACTGTGGGCACCGGCGCGTAGAAGACCTTGTCCCGGAAATGCTTCTCCGATGCATACTTGACCTCAGAATTGCAGCTGGTGGAGGGGAGGACAGGGGTGAGCTCAGGGCCAGGCAGTCAGTCTCGATCAGAGGGCAAGGTGAACACGGAGCAGCCTGGGCTCTTGCAAAATGTCAAGGTCAAAAGGACAAAGAAGGGGCCCTGCCGACTCGGAGGAAACTCAAGAAACAGGCCAACTACCTGCCACACGTGCCCCTGGCGGGATTCTGGACTGGGATTAAACAGGCTATAAAAGGACATTTGGGGACAATGGGCGGAATTGGACTAGGCAGTGGTCGTGCTTTTAGCTTTTGCTGGTCCGATTTTGGCAAGCGGACCGTCATTACGTGAGAGGATGTCCCTGTTCTCAGGAAGGACACTGGCTGGAGTTATTTAGAGGTTCGAGGTCAGGATGTCGTCATCCTCCTCTCAAACAGGTCGGAAAAAGTGTTTTGTTTTGTAGAATGAGTGAGAGCGTGTGGATATTCAAGTCAATGGGGGCAATATGGAAACAACAAGGAATCAGTTCAACCGGGGTCCCCTAACTCTTCCTGCAACTTTCTTTACATTTGAATTTTTTTTTTTTTTAGGTTCANGCCCGAGGCGCACGCCGCCGCGAGGCCCTCTCCGCACCTTCCCGGCCGCGCCTCCTTTTCCAGGCGCCTCCTCCTCCCTCCTCTTCTCCTCCCGGCCCACCCCGCCTCCGGCCTCCTCCGCGGTGGGCAACCGCCCCGGCCGGCGCCTCCACCAGCCCGCGCGCCCGGGGGACTGCGCTGCTCGACGTTATGTGTGTTTTAGTCGCTCAGTAGTGTCTGACTTTTTTGTGAACCCACGGACTGTAGCCAGCCAGGCTTCTCTGTCCATGGGGATTCTCCAGGCAACAATACTGGAGTGGGTTGCCATCCCAGCTCCAGCGGATCTTCCCAACCCAGGGATTGAACCCGGGGCCTCCTGCATTGTAGCTAGATTCTTTACCATCTGAGCTACCTGAGAAGCCCTACAAGCCTCCGGCAGCACTAGGGGGTGATTCATGGGGTCCTCAAGCCATCCTAAGTAACATCTGTAGTAGTAGTGGTCTCTGATGTGACCATTCGAGGTTTCCTCCCTCTCACTAAAGTCCCAATAAAAGAATCTTCAGAGATCTCTGTTTTAGAAACTCTGAAACTTACAACGGAAGGGGCAAAAACAAGATGCTTAAACGCTCACCAGGCTTCAAGACCTGTTCCTTGGCTCCTCTCTTTCCAACGAAACTGTCCACCCCTCTGTTTACCTTCTAAGATAGTAACCAGTGGCCAGGGGTACTTGTGTTTCCATTATCGATCATCCGAGGCCAACACACTGAGCCTTTGGAAGTGGACATCACTGAGTGAAAATGGGGCTGGGGGGAGGTGACCGGGAGATTAGAAATATGTCCTGAATCCTCCAGCATTTTGCTGGGTGCCTAGTTTCTTCCCAGGCTTCCCTGGTGGCTCAGAGGTTAAAGCGTCTGCCTGCAATGCGGGAGACATGGGTTTGATCCCTGGGTTGGGAAGATCCCCTAGAGAAGGAAATGGCAACCCACTCCAGTATTCTTGCCTGGAGAATCCAATGGACAGAAGAGCCTGGTGGGCTACAGTCCACGGGGTCGCAAAGACTCGGACACGACTGAGCGACTTCACTTTCGCTTTAGTTTCTTCCAAGCAGGTTCTTGCTTGCTGACAAAGGTCTCACCGTCTTTCCCCTGTTTTCCTTCCTTGGGAGGGAGAAGGCACTGCTTCTCTTTCTTCAGGTGACTGACAAGGGGGTCCTTACATTTCCAGCTCCCACCCACCCATCTACCCACACAGACACTTCCACACCATCCCCAGTGAGCCAGCCCTCCGTTCTGAAAGTGGGGACTTCAGATGACTGATAAAGGGGATCCTTACCTTTTCAGCTCCCACCCGCTGAGCCACTCCACAACACTGCCCTGTGATCCAGCCTTCCATTCTGAAAGCAGGGAGCCCAGGAGTACCTGCAGGTTGCTTTGAAAGAACCGAAGGACTGTGGGAGAGGCTCATATTCTAGCTAAGGGGACAGAGGTGGCAGGGAAGGTGTGAGAGTGTGGACAGATACACTACTTAGCTTCTCTTTGGTTGGTGTCTGCTCTTCAGACAGCCCCAAACTGAAGGCACCACCTTCAAGCATGTTCATCCCGTGAAGATTGATCAAGCCCCCACTGTGTCTCCAGCCCTGGCTCAACCTCAGAACTACCCACAAGCAAAATCGTCCAGCTCTGGGGTGCCCAGTCTGATGAGTAGGGGAAGCAACACTGTGAGGTTCAGGGAGGAAATTAACAAGGAACTGCCAACAAGAACCATCAGTGGGACAGTTTCTTGCTGGGGTGCTGATGGAAGTTGACTCTGAGAAGGTGACATTTTAAGATGCTGCTGCTGCTGCTGCATTGCTTCAATCGTGTCTGACTCTGTGCGACCCCATAGACGGCAGCCCACCAGGCTCCCCCGTCCCTGGGATTCTCCAGGCAAGAACACTGGAGTGGGGTGCCATTTCCTTCTCCAATGTATCAAAGTGAAAAGAGAAAGTGAAGTCGCTCAGTCGTGTCCAACTCCCAGAGACCCCATGGACTGTAGCCCACCAGATTCCTCCGTTAATGGGATTTTCCAGGCAAGAGTACTGGAGTGGGGTGCCATTGCCTTCTCCGGACATTTTAAGATGAGTCCTGAATAACCACACGTGAGCTGGAGGAAGAGAATTAGCCTTCCAGGTGGGGGACAAAGGTGCTGTCAGTAGTGAGAATGAGGTTCATTCCAGGAAGTCACAGAAGGGCAGGGTAGCTTCCTTCAAGTGTATGTGTGTGTGTGTGTGTATGGAGGGGTCCCGCATAGAGGGACATGTTATCATGAATTTACAGCCCATTTCCATATCAACCAGGAAGATCATGGGCAGTCTGCTGCCCAAACAGAACTTTGAATATCTGGAGCATTCAGGAGAAAAAAAAAAAAACCAGAACAACTGACTGTTTGCTTCAGTTCTTGGACAAAATAGGAATTCCTCAGCCTTGGGCTCCTTGACCAGAAACACATGGGTGACTTATCATTCACAGGACAAAAGTGGGGGACTGTGCCTTCCAGAACACGAACACATTAAGATGCACTTTCCTTTTCCTTTTTTTGGTCGCACCACAAGGCATGTGGGATCTCAGTTCCCCAACCAGAGATCGAACCCATGTCCCTTACAGAGGACACTCATAATCTTAACCACTGGACTGCCAGGGAAGTCCCAAGATGCACTTTCCCCAAATGCTTACCCACTCGAGTCCGCAGAAGAGAGCTTGCATCCACTGCTGGGCTCCTCTGGAGAAAAATCTTTGACAAGAACTGACTGCTTCTTATCCCAGGCAGCAGCATCCACCGAGGGCAGCTGGGGGACTGGGGGCGGTGTGGGGGGCAGACTTGAAGAGTTATCTTGACTTTATTTAAAGTGTTGCTCTGTTGCTCACCTGGAATTTTTTGTATTAAGTTTGACCTGTAAAACATTGCAGTAAAATAGTATTTTTCATGATTTCTGAGTTTGGGACAGTTTCTTTCTTTTCTTTTTTTTTTGGCCATGTACTATCCAGGATATTAGTTCCCCAACCAGGGATCGAACACATACCCCCTGCATTGGAAGCTCAGGATCTTAATCATTGGGCCACCAGGGAAGTTCCTGGGACATTTCCTTAAATTTTGTTCTGTAGGCGCGTGCCCCACTCTCCTCCCCCTGATCCTGGCTCTCTTGTGCCATTCAGGCTTATTAGAGGTGCCTTCGTTCTGGAAGTTTCCTTGCACCCACACACGACTTCCCCTGAAATGGAGTAACACTGGGGATGTGTATACACCCAGCAGCAGGAAAAACATGACCGCGCTACAAATGTCAAACGCCCAATGAGCAGCCCACACAAACGACCCCAGTGACTATGACCTCTGACCTATTCGAGTCCACTGCTACAGGCCGGGGGCTGTCCATCCACTGAAAGCCCGAACTGTAAAAAGCTTCTGTCTCTCCCTGTGCCAGATGGCCTGCAAATGTCAAAGAGAGGAGAAAAGGCCGAAATTTCCATAAGTTAGCTTGAGCCAGGGGCTAGCAGTGGGTGGCTGGCTGGCTGGCTGGCTTGGCCGGTCTCTGGAGAAAAGGGGGCTGGAATCTCGGTCACAGGAGGCGAGAAGAGCAAGAAGAGGGATCGTGCCAGGTCGGAATAAACGCTCTAGGCCAGGTGCTGTGGGTGGAAGCCGAAATCGAGTTTGCAGGGACGCCTATGTGGGGCTAAGGGATTTGGACTTTATCTGCCTGAGCGTGCAGAACATGTAGATTTTAAGAATGATATGGGGTGTCCCTGGTGGTCCAGGGGCTGAGACTCTGAGCTTCCAATGCAGGGAGCCTGGGTTCGATCCCTGGTCAGGGAACTAGATCCCACACACCACCGCTAAAGACCCTGCATGTCACAATGAAGATCAACGATCCTGCGCACCCCAACTGATACCTAGCACAGCCAAAGAAATAAAGAAGAATGAGCTGATGCAAATTGTTTCTGAAGTTGGAGTGAAGAGGGAAGAGTGGAGACAGAAAAATTGGATGAAGTTGATATTTAACAGAAAAGAAATATTAGGGTACCCCGACAAGGGGTTCAGAAGTGGGTAGCCAATACTAGAGGGACAGAGACCCAGGAACCACACACTTCTGGGAAGGAAGAGGCTCGTTCAGCAGCTCAGGCAGTCACCTACTTTTAAGAAAGGTGACCTAGGGTGGTCCTAAGTTCCATGGGGCTCACCCAGCACTCCAGCCTCAGGGAGACTTCCCTGGAGCTGCTCTGTAAGGGAGAGAAATTCAATGCTGGGAGAGGGGAAGGCCAGCGGATGAAGGGGAAGGGCACAGAGGAGAAAAGGCTTTTTCATGGAAAGCCATGAGCTACTTGTTCCAAGCAGCAGTGAGCAACATTCATGAAGTGGGGCTGGGCCTTCTGACAAAGGCCCCTGCACACACGCTGTCTTACCCTGGAGCCATGCACACTACCCTCACACTCCAGATTTGTGCATTCCTTCCAGTTTAAAAGAGAGCAGCTCAATCAGTGGAGGCTCAGAGAGGGTAAGAGATTAGCCTGAGGTCACACAGCTGTGAAGATGAAAGCAGAGCAGAGGCCTTAAGGATGGATATGGGGAAAGTTGTCAGTGGGTCCCATTGGGTTATGAGATGGGCGAGGCAAGACTGAGGCCTCAGTGCCTGGCAACGAGGCATCCCCCTGACCTGCACAGCAAACACCGAGGCAAGCGGCCCATTTGGGGAGCATGTTGAAGACCCAAAAGGCCCAGGGGCTGGAAAGCAAAGATTTTGCTCACGTGACATAGTGATCGTTCACAGGTCCCCTCCTGGCTTGCCAACTGCCCTGGAAGTCCCTCGAGGATAGGGCTTGGCACTCCTGTTTCCTGGTGGGCTGTGCACACCACACACAGCAAGTCTGAGTAATTGTACTTAACCTGAAGGGCGCTAATCACTCACATAGCAGTCCCCAGGGAGGCAGTGGCCGGTTCATTTAATCAGATTTGTATAGTTTCCCGGGGTTTCCCAGGTGGCTCAAATGGTAAAGAATCCACCCGCAAGGCAGGAGACCTGGGTTGGATCCCTGGGTTGGGCAGACCCCCTGGAGAAGGGAATGGCAATCCACTCCAGCATTCTTGCCTGGAGAACTCCATGGACAGAGGAGCCTGGCGGGCTACAGTCAGTGGGGTCACAAAGAGTAGGACAGGACTGAGTGAGTAAACACACACACGCAGTTCCCCATAGTCCCTCAGTGGTTGACGTCATATTCCAGAAAGACTGGCAGAATATGGAGAATTGTAGCACCTTTAGAGACAAGAAAACGGAGGCACAGAGAGAGTAAGTGTTTTGCCTAAAGTCACACAGCAGAGCCCATTCTTCAGATCCTCATCTTGGATCCATCCTCGTTATTATTCAGGGGTCTGTCTGCAATAAGGAGCCGTCCCTTTGCAGGGGTCGAAGTCAAAACCCACCCAGAAGTGTCCTTCTTCCTCCAACGAGGATTTCGTTCCCATGGGCAGATCGGAGCTTGTCTGCTCTTATCTCACAAGCTTCCATCAAAGTCTAGATGAGCGGTTCTTGCTGGCAGGAATGGGGTGCACCCCTGGGTGGGGCTATAATAGGGCCCATGGGCACAGGTTCTCCTCGCCACGGGGTGTGGTCACAGCTGTAATGCTACCCACCCCCCGCCCCCCACTTCCAAGAGCACTCCCACGGGAAGGAAAGGGGTCTTCTCGCTGTTGGCATGCGTGGCTGCATGGGTTGGAATCCCAGTCCTGTGTGATCTGGGTAATTTGCATGTCCTCTGTGTGCCTAGGTGTCCCCACCCATAAAGTGGGGATGTTAATACAGGAATTAAATGAGGATTAAATCCACTGGGATTAAGTGTAAGCCTAACGAGAGTCAGCTTCCAGGCCTGCCAGTGCCAGGCTGAGCCCTTGGCACAACGCCAGCGAAAATTATCCAGGCTCGGCCCTCCCTTGCTCTTAATCACAGTACCTCATTTCCTCTCTAGTTAAAGTGAGCAAAGTAATTAACATATTAAATATATACGTGTATACGTATAATCAGTATATCAACATACAATCAATATTGAATACCTGTGTATATGTATATAAGCACAGGTATACACGCACACATATACATTAGTATATGCATGCTCAGTCACTGAGTCGTGTCTGACTCTTTGCAACCCCATGGACTGTAACCCACCAGGATCCTCTGTCTGTGGAACTTTCCAAGCAAGAATACTAGAGTGGGTTGCCATTTCCTCCTCCAGGGCATCTCCCCAATCCAAGGATCAAACCCACATCTCTGGCATCTCCTGCAGTGGCAGGCAGATTACTTACCAAAAAAGAAAAAAAATGTATATATATTTGTATTTAAGAGAAGGAGGTGAAATGTGAGCTAAATCCTTTTCTTTTATGTGCAGAGTGCATAGATATTGTCTATCTTTAGGGAATCCAGGAAACAACAGTAATCAAACATTATTTGGTGTTGGAAGGTAGCCACCAGGACTCTTAAGTGGAGTTTGAAGAGGCAGAGGGGGACTTCCCTGGTGTCCAGTTGTTGAGACTCCAAGCTTCCAATGCAGGGGACTCAGGTTTGATCCCTGGTTGGGGAACTAATATTCCACATGCTAGGCAGCCAAAAGAAAAACAAAAACAAAAAAAAAACAAATTAAAAATAAACAAAAAGAAAGCAAAGAGGCAGAGGGCAGAGAAGTTGAGAAACAGGTGCTTTGTTATCATAAGCTCTAGACAACTCCCAATAGATTTTTTTTTTTGAAGGGTAGTTGATTTACAATGCTGTGTTAATTTTTGCTGATTCAATGATATATATATATATATATATATATACACACACACACACTTTGTTTCATATTCTTTTCCATTCTGCCCTATCACAGGATATTGAGTAGAGACCCCTGTGCCCTACAGTAGGACCTTGTTGTTTATTTATCCTCTGTATACTAGTTTACATCTGCTGAGCTCAAACTCCCAAGCCATCTGTCCCACCCCTGTCCACCTTGGCAACTGCAAGTCTATTCTCTGTCTATGAGTCTGTTTCTCCCATTCGATTTGTTCCCAAGGGCATGGGATCCAATGAAGTTGGCTTTCAGTGAGAGGCCCAGGGCTGAATGTGCAATGACAATGACGTCTGGGCCACAGCTAGGCCCAACCTGGGCCAGCAGAGCCTTGTCCGCCCCTGCTGGCCATCTGGCCTGAGAGGCTTTTCCATGGCCCCCCTGCTCAGTGCCCAGCTCGGGCCACAGGTGTCCCTGCCGGGACACAGCTTCACCAGTGACTCACTTCTTCATTTTTAGCGCATCGTGTGAGCCTGGGGCTGTGTCAGCCCAGCAGCTGTCTGTCTGGGGGTCAGGAACTCTGCACAGAGGGCAGGGACCAGCGTCCGTGCCAGGCCCAGCTCCTGACAACCGGCCCTGCGAGGGACGTGGGGACAAAATGCAGCCAGACCATATCTGGACCCAGGATTGCATCCTTCTGCTGACCTCTGAACGGATGAGTCTGGTCCAGCCTAAAGATGCTCAGTGCCTCAAGCAAGAGGATTAAAACTGCTCTAAGGGTCTGTGGGCTGCCTTTCTGGCTTGCAATTTCTGCCGTTCTTCGCTTCTCTCCTTCTAGAAGCTCTTGCCTCTCTCCTTCTAGTTGACTGCATCACTGCACACTCGCGTGCAGAGGCGCACACAGCTGAAAGGGTTTTCGCAGCTGTTAACTTACTGGTTCACACCTTCGGGCTTTAAGGAGCTTTTTAGCTGAAAAGGCCTTTTCTGCCAGCTTCTCCCAAGCTTGAGTAAACAAAAAACTATTTATGTCTTCAGAGCACTTCATTAAGGCAGGGCAGGGATAAGATCGGTGACAGGGTGTAGTAAAAACGCAGTCTTTTAAGTCAGGGGAAGGCGGGCGGCCCCAGGCCAGCTGCGCATTATTGGGGAAGCCAGGTCTCCGACCAATTTTTGTTTTGTAAAGCTGAAAGAATAATATCACGAAAGCCCAAATATCCTTCTCCACCATACCTCAACCGTTAACGCAATGATACTACACAATCTCGATCTCATCTCAAAATTCCCCCCATCGGACTTCCCTGGTGGTACTGCTGCTGCTTCTAAGTCGCGTTAGTCATGTCCGACTCTGTGCAACCCCATAGACGGAAGCCCAACAGGCTCCTCCGTCCCTGGGATTCTCCAGGCAAGAACACTGGGGTGGGTTGCCATTTCCTTCTCCAATGCATGAAAGTGAAAGTGAAGTGGCTCAGTTGTGTCCGACTCTTAGCGACCCCATGGACTTGTAGCCTACGAGGCTCCTCCGTCCATGGGATTTCCCAGGCAAGAGTACTGGAGTGGGGTGCCTTGCCTTCTCCGCCCTGGTGGTGCATTGGATAGGAATCCCCCTGCCAACTCAGGGGACCCAGGTTCTATCCCTGGTCCTTCGATCCACGTGCTGCAGGGCAACTAAGCCCGTGCGCCACAACTCCTGAGCCCGAGCGCTGAGAGCCTGTGCTCCCCAACAAGAGACGCCACTACAGTGAGAAACCTGTGCATCACAACGAGAGAGCAGCCCCTGCTCGCTGCAGCTAGAGAGAGCCCACACGCAGCAACAAAGACCCAGTGCGGCCAAAAGTAAATTAAATAAAATTTTAAAATAAATAAATGAATATATCAGTGTGTATTTGTCCAAAAAATTTCCCCCAATGATCCCAACGATGTTAGAGAGCTGCTTTCTTTCTCAGTCTGGCGCCCAGGCATTCAGTGTTCCTAGCTGTCACTGCTGGGGGCCCATTTCTATGGGTCTCTTGTATTTCTGCACATCTTGGGAGCAGACGCTCTGGCTGCCCTTTGCCTGGACTGTCATTTCTAGGATGTTTGCGAGGAGTACAGCTCCGAAAGGTAGAGACAGTGTCTCCCTCCAAAGCAAAGTGTAGGCGTGTTTACCATCCAGCGTGGGAAAGATAATATCAGGGCTTTGTTGGTGATCCAGTGGTTAGGACTCCAAGTTTCCAGTGCAGAGGCTGAAGATTCGATCCCTGGTCAGAGAACTAAGATCCCATATGCCATATGGAGCAGCAAAAAAGAAGGAAAGAAAGGTAATACTTCTCTTGGAGGGCGGGGGGATCAGGCAGGCTTGTTGTCCATTATAAACTATTTGGGCTTCTCCCACTCAAGGTTCCTCTACTATGAGGCAAGCAAGGCACTGTGTGTGTAGGTGACGCTTGGTCTTCTTTGAGTGGCCCTGTGGGACCCGGGGCTTGGAAAAAATGGCGCAAGAAGTGCTGGCACTCTGGCTACTGTGAGTAATAACATCCCCTGTCCCTGATCCCTGTGCCTTTGTGTTTTGCCAGGACCCAGGCGACAGGGCCAGGCTAACTTTTGAGCTGGCTGGGAGGGTGACATCTCAGACCTTTCTAGTCTCTGATCATCTTTTTCAGACAAGAGTATGAGTCACTTCACACCCTCAATGGTCATTTCTCTTTCATCTTTTATTCTAGAGTAAGCCCGTGCCTTTCTATGTCTGTCTAGACTTTGATGGTTCCAAAGCATACAGGCCAGTCGTTTCGTAGGAAGTCCCACAGTCGGCGTTAGTTTGATTGCTCCCTGACGATTAGACTCCACATAAACACTCCCGCAGGAAATTCACAGGGCTGGTGTGGTGGCACTAACAATGGAAGGGACGTCGGGCCAGCTTGTCCCATTGTCGATCAGGCAAACACCTTGTCACTCGGCCGAAGTAGTGTTCGACCAAAGTTATCTTTCTCTTTGTAATTCATCTGGAATCTGTGGAAAGATGTTTTGACCCATGGGGATATCCTGTCCCTGACAAGCCTTAACCTCCACAAACTCCAGTCGATTCATCTGCGAGAGGCAGTGTGCTCGGTGACAGCCCCACGGATACCACGGCAAATTATGCTTTTCTTCAGCAACGGAGATCGCCCGACCTGCAGAGCCTAAAATGTTTCCCACCCTTCCCCTTGTAGGGAAAGTCTGCCAACCCTGCAAGAGTGGCTGGTGGTGGATGGAAGCAGAGTTGTTAGTCAAGGACTTACCATAAGTAAATCTCCTCTAACACGTTCATCCCTCTCTTTCTCTTTGGCCGAGTTGCTTGGCTTGAGGGATCTGAGTTCTTTGACCAGGGATCAAAACCATGCCCCCTTCATTGGAAGCTTGGAGTCCTAACCACTGGACCACCAGAGAATTCCCCCAATATATTCATCTTTCTGTACCAGTTTTGTTACCATTTTTTTCCAGGTTGTTGTTGTTTTTTTTTTTTTAGGGTTTCATGATTTTCCTGCTGTCAAGCTGCGCTTAAAATTAAACACAAACATCTTCAGGGTTTGACGCATGTGGACCCGGGGTGCACGCACAGCGGACTAAAAGCTGTGGAAGCTGCCCCTTCTTCATGCCTCTCACTTGGTGAATCTGTGAGAGGCAAAGTGTTCCCAAACGTGGCACACCATCTAAATCGGTTTCAAATGATTTTCTCTGACTAGAAAGCATGATGTTACATGAATTGGTGAATATGTCTGCCGAGATCCATGATGCCTAAACATTATTTCTCGATTTTTTTCTTGCCTGGAGAATCCCATGAACAGAGGAGCCCTGGCGGGCTGCAGTCCATGGGGGTCACAAAGAGTCGGACACGACTGAAGCGACTTAGCACGCATGCACGCAGACACACGGTTGGGGGGAGTGGGAATGAAAAAGTTGCTATACTGAGAAAATTCCTCCAAAAATCACAACGGATTTTCACTTTGCCAGTATGACAAACGCTTGTTAACTGCATAGTTGTTCTCTACATCTGAATAAAGAAGCAGAAAGGACGCTTGTGTGCATTAAATACACACAAGTGGACTTCTCCAGTGGCCCAGTGGTTAAGATTCTGTCTTCCAATGCAAGGGAGCACAGTTTTGATCCCTGGTCAGGGAACTAAGATCCCTCATGCTGCACGGTGAGGCCAAAAACTTAAAATTAAAAAAAAATTTTTTTAATTAAAAAAATAAAAATGCAAGTTTCCTTTTTCAATAAAACACAACATATATAAGAGTAAGTCTAGCCTGGGTGGAGCCAAAAGCAGACGAGAGTAGCTAAGAGGCGTGCATGTGAGAGAACAAACTCTTTCCTAGCTCCTGCCAAACTCCAAGCTATTTCTCTGTGCCTCAGAGGGACTGAGGGCGGAGGTGAAGCTGCCAGGGGCCCAGTGTTCCCCTCCGAGAGGGCCCTGGGGTGAACACACTGCAGCGTAGGGCGGACAAATACTGTTTGCATTCATTTCTCAAGGAAAACACAAGTCCAGGCAGATTTTCTGGTTGTGTGGTTTGAAGCTGACAGTAGAGACCAGGGGTGTTGAGTAGGAAGCCAAAGAAAGACTCTGGGCTCCTGGCATGATGCCCCGGAACTCCAGGGAGGCAGAGTCTGGGTACCAGACTCTAGAGGGGGTGTGGTGTGGGCAGAGGGAGGCTCAGCAATGCTCTTCATGTAGTCTCAAGACACCGAAGGAAGGGGAGAGGAACCCTTATCCTCCGTGCCTTCAATCATGCTGCCATGCGTGCCAAGTCGCTCTAGTCGTGTCCAACTCTTTGCTGCCCTAGGGACTGTAGCCTGCCAGGCTTCTCTGTCCTTGGGATTTTCCAGACAAGAATGCTGGAGTGCGTTGCCATGCCTTCCTCCAGGGGATATTCCAGACCCAGGGATCAAACTCCTGTCTCTTATGCCTCCTCTCCTGCATTGGCAGGTGAGTTCTTTACCACCAGCGCCACCTGAGAAACCCCTCCCTTCAATCAGTAGTTATTAATTGAGCACCAGCTGTACACATGGCGTGGGAGATATAGCCATGGACAAGTCAAGCTTGGTCCCATTGTTATGGAATTTCCAGTCTGGGCTGGAGATGGATGGAAGAGAAAATAGCTGATCAAGATAATTTCAGAGACTTATGAATATTATGCAAATACAATGGGATGACAGGAAGAGAATAACCAGGATGTGTCTGCTGTTGATGGGCTGGTGAAGAGAGCCAAGGAAGGTCCTTTGGAGGGGGGTTTGAAGGGTGAAAAGGAGCTGGCCCTGAGTAGAGTCTGAGAAAGGGCATTCCTTGAAGAGGGCACTGAAAGTGCAAAGTCCCTGAGGCCACCACAAACTTGAGGTACTCTTTATTTTTTAATACTGTAACACAGGATTTATTAGCAGTAAGGGTTACATTCAATTCAAAATAGAAGACATTTTCTATAAAATATTATAATGTAATATCCCTTCAGCTGGGTAGTGGCAGAACCAACAATCAAAACCAGGTGTCTATTCTGGGTGTCCTGTTCTTATCCACGCCTTTAGTAAGTTTTAGACTAAGTGAAGTATAGATTTTGTTGGAGATTGCTGAACCAAATCTTGAAGTGCTCTTTATATAGGGAAGAATGAAGAGAGAGAGACACAGGGGAGTAGGGTGGTGATGGAAATAAACAGAGAAAGGGAGACAAGAAAAAAAGAGATAGGGGAACTTCCCTGGAGGTCTAGTGGTTAAGACTCCATGCTTCCAATACAGTGGGAACAAGTTCAGTCCCTAGTCAGGGAACTAAGACCCCACATGCCATGCAGAAAGGTCAAGAAATAATTTTAAACAAGAAAGAAAAAGGAACTGGAAGACAAAAGTGAAAGAGACCGGTTGTGAAAGCCTGGAGGTGAAGGACAGGAAAACTCATGGAGGGGAGGGGCAAGAAAGCCACTGGCTATAGATACAAATTGTGTGCCTGTGCGGAGAGGGAGACAGGCATGTGCAAAGCAGGCCTGCACTGCCCTCACTCCGGAGGGTCCCTTCATGTCTCTACATGCATGGACTTGGAATTTTTGCTGGCTTCCTGTGTATTTAGTTCTTATTTCCCCAACTGGATTACAAACTTTGCAAAAGCAGGGTGTATGACTTATACTGTTTCCCCCCTTTCTGCACAGCACTTACCACAAGCCTCTGTATACGGTGGGCTCATTTATTATTGTTTGAACAAATGGACAGATGGATGGATAGCTTCTCAAACTAGACTGAAAGAAAGTGAAGTCACTCAGTCGTGTCTGACTCTTTGCAATCCCATGGACTGTAGCCTACCAGGCTCCTCCATCCATGGGATTTTCCAGGCAAAAGTACTAGAGTGGGTGCCATTTCCTTCTCCAGGGGATCTTCCCAACCCAGGGATTGAAGCCAGGTCTTCCACTTTGCAGGTGGATTCTTCTACCAGCTGAGCCACCAGGGAAGCTAGACTGTGTCTCTCTGCCACTGGCCACGTTGTTTACATTTTGCTCAGGTTGTGTAAATATTGTGCACATAGATATGCCCATGTGAAACACAAGCTCATTTAGCTTTAAAATTGTCTCTGACCTTCAGCAAGTTGGCAAACTGAACAGAGGTTTAGGACGAGGCAAGGATTACCAGCTACATCTGAGTGAACAAGGATGCCTGAGCTAGACACATTAGTGTTTAGCTGAGATGAACAAGAACAGGAAGGAGGTATCAAAAAGAAGATGGAAATATAGGTAAGCACAGTCAAATTGCTAAGGCTCACTGGCTTTGAAGTTCTGCTCTCCTTCCAGGAGTTGTGTGTGCTAAGTCACTTCAGTCATGTCCAACTCTTTGCAACCCCATGGACTGTAGACTGCCAGGCTCCTCTGTCCATGGGATTCTCCAGGCAAGTGGAGTGGGTTGTGATTTCCTCCTCCAGGGGATCCTCCCAATCCAGGGATCTTAAGTCTCCTACATGGAAGGTGAGTTCTTTGCCACTGGGGCCACATGGGATGCCCTCCAGGGGATGAGGCTGCACTGTATCCCCCAGGCTTCTGAGCAGTTAGGTGTGGCCACTGGACTGTAGATGGAATCCATGTGCACTACATCTAGGACCAATCCATAGAACTTCTGCATTCCTTCTCCCACAGCTGGCTCAAGGGAGGGGATTCGAAGGACCTAAAGGAGGGAGGAGCCACAGGATGGAGGAAGCCTGAGTGACTATGTGGAGAAGAGCCTGCTTGCCGATAGCTCTGCAACTGCTGAGAAGTGGGGGTTGTTTGTTACAGCAGCTAACTCTGCTTAACCTGACCCACATAGAAGAGATGGAGAAGATGAGAAGTAGTAGGGCTTTTCCTTTGTGCAGAAGAATCCAGCAGACAGAGATCTCCACGCAGTGGTGTCTGGATGTCAAGTATGGGAACACAGCCCAAGGGGGTGAAATTCTTCTCTCTGTGACACCAGGGTGGTTCACAAGCCCAGGGAAGGAAGGACAGAAGGTCTTCATTTCCCAGGGCATCAGGTTCCCAAACAGGGGCATCTAAAGTCAAGCCACTTGACAAGCAGACTACAAATTCCATATTTTAAAAACAAGAGGGAAAAAAGGATGATAGATTAATTGTTGGAAAAAAAGAGGTTTGATTGGAACTCCATCTTGAAACATAAATCTAAAATGATAAAACTAAAATTAAGGTAAGTTCATTTTCATTTACCAAAGTATGGTAACTCTGCTAATGCTTAGAATAGACAAATAACCAGTAGTAAATTTTTTCTTATTTTTCCATGTTTCCCCCCCACCCCCAAATTGTCTAAAAGCATGATTGACATGCTTCCCTTCACATTTGACCTTTCACAGCCCTTGTGGTTCAGAGATGATTTCTTTCTTTTCAGTTCACTGCAGCACTGTTTACAATAGTCAGGACNAGACACGACTGAGCGACTGAACTGAACTGAACTGAACTGACTGAACTATGTGGACTCTTAAAAATGTGCAATGGGACTTCTTTATAAGATAGAAAGAGTCACAGATATAGAAAACAAACGTATGGTTGCCAGGGTGGAAAGCGGGTGATTGGGAATGATCTATACACACAACTATATAGAATATAGATAACTAATGAGAACCTACTTGATAGCACGGGGAGCTCAACTCCGTTCTCTTTAATGACCAATATGGGAAAAGAAATATGTATATGTACAACTGATGTACTTTGTGGTACACCTGAAATTAACACAGCATTGTAGATCAACCATACTCTAATAAAAATTTGAAACTAAATACATAAATAGCAAAAAGTGGCGGGGGGGAGTCCATTTCCATGGGCTTCTTTTAATCCTTTCAAATTCAAGTCACTATTACGCAGGCAAGATGCAGTATGGCTGGGTAAATTTGGATCAGCCACTGTCCCTCAAGTGACAGCGGACACAAGATGCTTTATCATCAACCTCACAGCAGATGGTTCCAAGCTGTGTCTTTCTCGGTTCCCTACAGGACGTGCTAAGCAAGGCCTCTGCCACTGCCACTGCCCTACCGGAGGGACTTAGAGCTAAGCGGCATCTTGCAAGGGGATCCCCTCCGCAGAGCTTAAATGGCCACCTTGGCTTTAGAGCCTCTTGCTGACGTGAGCTGAGGTTGGAATGCTGACCCTGGCTCTTCTGGGAGGTTCCCAGGCTGCTGTTTACTCGGATTCCTGGCTATCCACTCTATTTCCGACTACTGTTTCTCTAGCCTACTTAGCTATTCATGGGGAAAGTATCACAGTGGGTAGGAAGTTTTTGCTCAAACGCCAAACAAAGAGAGAAAAACAAGAGCAAAGGCAAAGCTGCTTATTAAAAAAACAGACTTTGAGAAATTCCGAATGTTCTTGTTAAGCAAATCATTTCCCAGGGTTCCTGAACGTACAAGGAACACTCAAAAGCTGCAAAAACAATCCAAGCTGGAGAAAGATACCCTCGTTTGAGATTTGTTTTCTGTACGTTTTTATCTGTTTGTTTGCTTTCTGTATGTTTGTTAGAGTTGGCCCAGGATGAGGCCCCTGGCACCTGCCAGGTTCGAGGGCTCAGGGAGGGCTCTGCTTTGAAGTCAGCTGGACAAAAAGCTGGACATCTGGAAGCTTCTTAGAATCTCTCCTCTTACCCTGATTCAAAAAGTAGCTTTTCTATAGTCACTCTTGATACCTAGTTTCTTTCATTCTTTTTTAAAATTATCATTAGCCTATATTTTAAGGACTTTATAGAATTTCTTACAATGTCTCTTCTGGGTTTGTTTGTTTGTTGCCCTGGGGCATGAGGGCTTTTAGCTCCCAGGCCAGGGATCAAATCCACACCCCTTACACTGGAAGTTTCAAGTACCTTGGTTTCTTCTTTAACTTTTTATTTTGTATTGAGGTACAGGTGATTAACAATGTTCCAGTAGGTTCAGGTGAACACCACTGGAAGGGACTCAGCCATATATATACATGTATCCATTCTTCCAAAGTGCCTTGGTCTCTAATCAAAGAGGAAGTGGAGGGAGAAGAAATGTTTTCCTTGGAAAAAACAACTGGCTTCTTCTCATCATTCAGGGCTCTGCCCACCTTGTCGGGGCACCTGTCCTGATCACTCTGCCTGATTGCCCCTTCCTGGTAGATCAGATGGTAAAGAATCTGCCTGCAATGCAGGAGACTTGGGTTCGATCCCTGGGTTGGAAAGATCCGCTGGAAAAGGGAATGACTACCCACGCCAGTATTCCTGCCTGGAGAACCCTGTGGACAGAGAAGCCTGGTAGGTTACAGTTCAAGGGTCGCAAAAAGTCGGACATGACTGAGCCATTCATCATGCATGAACCTCCCCCAGTCACTCTATTCCAACACCCTGCTTTGCAATCTTCGAAGAATATATCGCCACCTAAAACTATGAAGCTCACTGTTTCGTGCCTCCCACACAACAGGGCAACTCCATAGAGGAAAGAAGCTTGCCTGTTTTATTCACTCATCACTTCCCAGCCCCTGAAAAAATGTTGGATACATAGTAGATGCTCAATAAACACTTGTTGAATTTAATTGAATCCTTAAGTTAGAAACACTGAAGAAGGAAGGATAGGAAACATCGCATTCCAGAATGACTGGACCCTACTTCTTGGAAGTTTCTTTACAGGAAAAATATATATATACTCATATATCTTTCTCCATAAGGAGATTCAATGAATGCAACTCTTGTGCAAAGCGTGGCCTGAAATAACCAGGGTCGTTGTGAGGAATACAATGAGGTAATTGTGTAAAGTACTTAACGGAGTGTCTGGTACATTGTGAGTGTGAAGTGAATATTGGCAATTAATTATAACTCATACTGAGCTCAAGGTCCACCAAGTTCTGTCTTTTCCATACGTGCTGTTATAAATCTATATCTTCCATTTCCAGTCCTTCTGGTTTTTTGAGATGTGGTTTGATCTCTGCACAATTCATCTTGTTATGTTCTGCCAAAAATATTTCATCATTCAGCAAACTGTTCTTCCCAGCTTTGTATCATTTTTTAATGTGATCAGCACATCTTTGAAGACCTTGTGAAAAATCATTAATAAAAATGTTAATGTGAATGAGACAAGGGCTGAGTCCTGTGTCATACCACTGGAGACCTTTCTGTGGGTTGGCATCTGCAGCATTTAATTAGCATCCTCCTTGGTTCATCACTATGATGGTTATAAAATCATTTAATCATGCTATCAGTGAGCTTACATTTCTCCATATTGTTTATGAGAAATAATCTTATCAATGCCTTGCTGAAAGGCAGTTACACTTATAGCTACAGAATTCCTCTGATTTTTCACTCTACCAAACCAGAATAATCTATCAAATAAGTAAAAGGCACCTGTCAGGCATGACTTGTTCTAAGTGAACCCATATTGGCTTCCAGAGATCACTCTTTTTTTTTTAATAAATTCAAAACAATCCTGTTAGTAACTGTATCAGTCAGTGAGGTTAAGTTATGCTTAATTTAAGCATAAGTTGGGCCCGAGAGCTGCAACTACTGAGCCTGTGCACCACAACTAGAGAAGCCCACGCACTGCAACAAAGACCCAACTCTGCCAAAAAAAAGAGTGACTCAAAGTAGACTATGGGCTTTAGTTAATAATAAGAGGTCATCAGTTGTACTAAAGATATTGCACTAATGCAAGATGTTGATACCAGGGGCGGCTACATGTAGAGACGGAGTGCGTGCTCAGTCACTTGAGTCATGCCTTACTCTTTGCAACCCTATGGACTGTGATCTCATGCTCTTCTGTCCACGGAATTTCCCAGGCAAGATTACTAGGGTGTATTGTCATTTCCTTCTCCAGGGGAACTTTCCGAACCAGGGGTCAAACCCACATCTCTTGCATCTTCTGCACTGGCAGGCAGATTCTTTACCAGTAGCGCCACCTGGGAAGCCCTCTTCCCCAAGAAAGTCAAGCTTTTTCAGTCTTCCTGGGGAGAAGGTTTGTGGTTAAATAGCCCCAGCACCCCCATTCCCTTTAGCTAAAGAGCACCAAGAGCTTGCTCACTTCATAGTGAGGTTCCCACCGGACTGAGCAGCGCCCCAGAAGGATGCAGGACAGCGGGGCTCAGGCAACATGACCCAAGCTGTTCCCTTTGCACCCCTCCTATCTGTCACCTCCCATCACTTCAAGCCTTCACATGCCCTCACAGTCTTCATCCAGCTCCATACAGGCCCAGTGGGACTGCTCCCACCACAGGGCCCCCCTCAGACCCCTCTGGCTGCTTCCCCACATGCAGGGACCTTCCTGGCCCTTGCACATGCATAGCTGAGTGTGGAGAGATTCACATCCATGGAGCCACCAGCAGGGGCAGCCGCCAATGGTGGGATGCTCTCCCTTACCATCCCCCGGGAGGACAGATGTGAAGCTGCATTTCAGAAGATGGTCCTACAGGACGGAGCTCCAACTGATAAGGACCGAGTCCTTCCTGCCCTGTTCCCTCACTTCCAATACCTGGGACCACAGGTGCAAACAAACTTCTTGCAAGTCTGAAGCTCTGCTTTAGGGCTCAACCCAGGCTAAGACATCGGCTGTCTGCAGGTGACACCTAATCTATCCCCACCTGTCATGCATGGACACACACACACATTCTGGTGCTCCTGTCACCCTCCCAAATTCCATCCACAGGGAAAGGGTTTCCCAAGCAATAATCACTCTTCCTTCGGGCTTCCCTGGTGGCTCAGGTGGTAGAGAACCTGCCTGCAATGCAAGAGACTCGAGTTCGGTCTCTGGGTCAGGAAGCTATCCTGGAGAAGGGCCAGGGGAGACCCACTCCAGTGTTCTTGTCTGGAGAATTCCATGAACGGAGGAGCCTGGTGGGTGCTACAGTCCATGGGTCGCCAAGAGTCAGATGTGACTGAGCGGCGAACAGCCACGAAGAACCAAAGGAACCAGCTCCCCAGGGGACACGCTCTGAGTTGTCTGTGATGCCTGAACAGCAGCCGAGAGGGTGGGTGCATGGTAAGCCGGGACGCAGAGGTTTCAGGGGAGGGGAGGGGTGCTGTCTGGTGGAGGGGCCGCAGACACGCACGCCTAAATTATGATATTTTCCTTCTCAAGGCTGAATGAATGCAGCCTCAGACAGACGCTGCCCCGCAGCTGTTTGTGGCGGGGGCCCCGTGGCAGGCCAGTGACTTTGAAAAGGGGGATTGGAGGGCAATCTGACAAAGGGACCACTGTCTTTGAGGGAACTTGATGTTAGCCCAGCAGGGCCGAGCAGCGGGAGTTTGCACAGCTGTGGCTGGAAGCAAACATGTACTTTTAGCTGACCTGGGCCCCGTGGCTTCGCGCGTTAAACCTGACACTTTCCAGATGTACGCGGCCCTCCCTCTAGCACCGTCCAGAGCACCACGTCCCCAGGTCCACACACACTCCCCAGGCGGCCCTGTCAATGTCGCATTGTGCTGGGGACCCCGGGTCTCTCTGGCAAACTCCACACCCCGACCTGAAGGTGAGTGCCCCCAGGCTGAGCTGAAGATTTACGAGCTGGATTTCAAACTAGTTCAAGTTCAAAGTCAGCTCAACAGCAGCTGCCACTCTGACCTCTGTCTTTTCTTCATGCCTGGCTCCAGGTTGGGTGATGAGTGGATGCTGAAGCTACTTTCCCGAAGGTTCTTTTGCAAGCTGCCTTTGGGCGAACCCCGAGATTCACCAGCCAAGGGGAGGTTCAGAAGGAGTTTTGGAGTGCAGAAGGGTATCCCCACCTGGCCTGGAGGAAAGCACGTGACCCCAAAGCGTGGACTCAGGCAGGCCACGTGGCGATCTCAGGCGCTATGAGAGCTCTAGGAGGGGGTGTTACAAACCCCTGCAGTGGCGCATGCCTTCTCCAGCACCATCCATTCTGGAAATCACTCAGCTCAGCAGTCCTAACTGGAGCGTGGGGGCAACAAATGCTCTAGGATGCTGAGGGAGGCCAGGGATGGCAGGGGGTCGGCAGGTGCGGACACTTGGACATTCTCTGCGGCAGGAGGAGGCTGGCTTGACTCGGTGACTCCCCCTATGCTCTGAACTCAAACAGGCAGGAGAGGCCGGGGGCCCCAAGACCACGGAGGGTGTGCCCCAGACTTGGTGGGTGCAGATATAAGAGGAGCCATGGTCCCAGCTGGCTCGTGGTCGAGGGTGGGTAAAACGAGGAGACTAGTGGTGGGGAGAGTCCTCTGGGGAATTGATCGTGCTCACTCACGGGGTTCTCCTCCTGGGACAAACCTGAGGACGCTGGGGACACTAGCTGCTCAAGGGAGCTGGAAAGGGCTCCCGGAGGCTCGGAGGCTCCAGAGCTCAGCCCTCGGGGGACCCCAGGAAGCAGCAAGCATCCTTCAGTTCCTCCCTTCATTAAAGCATTTATTCTTGTGTGCTGGAAAGGGCGCCTGGAGGCTCGGAGGCTCCAGAGCTCAGCCCTCGGGGGACCCCAGGAAGCAGCAAGCATCCTTCAGTTCCTCCCTTCATTAAAGCATTTATTCTTGTGTGCTGGAAAGGGCACCCGCAGGCTGGGAGGCTCCAGAGCTCAGCCCTCGGGGGACCCCAGGAAGCAGCAAGCATCCTTCAATTCCTCCCTTCATTAAAGCATTTATTCCTGTGTGCTCGTCAGTGAGTTCTGGGTGTGGAATACATCATTTCTTTGCATCTTCATTTTGGTGTTGTTCAGTCACTGAGTCGTGTCCCGACACTTTGTAACCCCTGGACTGCAGCACACCAGGCTTCCCTGTCCTTCACCACCTCCTGGAGTTTGTTCAAATTCATGTCCATTGAGTCAGGGATGCCATCCAACCATCTCATCCTCTGTTGCCTCCTTCTCCTCCTGCCCTCAATCTTTCCCAGCATCAGGGTCTNCTTCACCACCTCCTGGAGTTTGTTCAAATTCATGTCCATTGAGTCAGGGATGCCATCCAACCATCTCATCCTCTGTTGCCTCCTTCTCCTCCTGCCCTCAATCTTTCCCAGCATCAGGGTCTTTTCCAATAAGTCAACTCTTTGCATCGGGAGGCCAAAGTATTGAAGCTTCGGCTTCATCTTCATTTTTACTGGGGTACAGTTTGCATATGTGGGGAGCACGCATCTCAAATGTCCAGCTCTGTGCATGCATTTTTATATGTGTGGACACCATGTGACCACACCCAGGTCCAGGTGTAGAAAATGTCCATCACCCAGAGGGCTCCCTCAGCCTCCTCCCAGCCAACAACCCCTGAGAGATCTCCACCTGGACTTGTAGCATCACTAATGACTTTTGCCTAAAGATCAACTAAGATTCATCTTTTTGCCTCAAGGCAGGGAAATAGAACAACTTGGTAAAATGTAAATGGTGAACTTCCCTGGTGCTCCCAATGCAGGGGGCCCAGGTTCAATCTATGGTCAAGGAACTAAGATCCCACGTGCTGCAAGTAAAGATCCTGTGTGTCACGATGAAGATCAAAGATCCCGCGTGCCACAACTAAGACCCGGCACAGCCAAATAAATAAATAAATACTTTTAAAACATGTAGATGGTGTCATATCGTATGGGCTCTGCTGTGTCTGGCTTCTTTCACTCAGCATAATATTGTTGAGGTTCACCCCTGTTGTCAGGGATATTAGTGGCTTGCTCTTTTTCCTTACTGTATAGTATTGTTTGAGTGGATACATTGTGATTTGCTTAGCCATTTGCCATTGAGTGAATGTGTGTTTCCCTTTCCCCAACATTGATACTTGCAATCCTAACCTCCAATGTGATAGTATTATTAGGAGGTGAGCCTTTGGGAGGTGAGTAGGTCACTCAGATGGATTGTGCCTTTATAAACGAGGCCCCAGAGAGCCCCTCACCCCTTCCACCCTCTGAGAAGATGGGCACCCATGAACCAGGAAGAGGGCTCCCCACCAGGCACTGAATCTGCCTATGTGGCATAAAGAAAGCTGCACTCTGGGCAGTGGGGGTCAGGTCCAGGCTCCTTCCCACTGGGGTCCTTGGGGCGGAAGGGTTTGGTGACAGAGCATCTGAGAATCTGCGTGTGATACCTGCCCGTTACCTTCCCCCAGAAGGGCCTGGGGGCCTGAGTGAGGGCTGGTGGAGCAAGAAGCCTCAAAGTCAAGGTGGGAAAACAGGGACTTCCCTGGTGGCCCAGTGGCTGAGACGCCACGCTCCCAGGGCAGGGGTCCTGGGTTCAATCCCTGGTCAGGGAACTTGATCCCACCCGCCACAACAGGGAGCCTGCATGCTGCAACTAGGAGTTTGCATTCCACAGCTAAAAAAGGTCCCCTGTGCTGCAGTGAAGGTCGAAGATGCCGTGGGCGGCGTCTGGGACCCTATACAGTCAAGTAAGTGGTGTCGCTGTTTAGTCCCTAAGCTGTGTCTGACTCTTCTGCGACACCATGGACTGTAACCAGCCAGACTCCTCTGTCCAAGGGATTTCCCAGACAAGAATACTGAAATGGGCTGCCATTTCCTTCTCCAGGGGACCTTTCCTTCCAGGGATCGAACCTGTGTCTCCTGCATTGGCAGGCAGATTCTTCACCACCGGGCCACCAGGGAAGTCACACAGAGAATTTCGACATCTCAGCTCTTAGAAGATTATAATATCACAATAATGTTTGTGTGCTTACCTGGGCCAGGCACTATTTTAAGGCCCTGATATAAGTTACTCTGTTTAGCCTTCACAGCAACTGTATGAGGTCAGTTAGGGGAACTAGTACACAAGGTGTTTGGGGTCATTCAGAGAGGAAACGGCAGAGCTGGGGTTCGCAGGGAGGTTCTGGAGCTGGGCTCCTCTGCACTCTGCTCCCCAGCCCAGGACAGTGCCTGGGGTAACCCCACACGTGCTCTGTCCTTGGCGCTTCCTCCCAAGATTCCCTCACACATGTCTGCAGGGTACAGACCTCTCTGCTTCTATAATCTACCTCGGGACCGAGACAGGCACCCCTTACATTGGGACTGCACTGCAGGACAGGCTAACTCATTTTCTAGTCATTGTCTTGCTCGGTTGCGGCAGTTGTAACAGAATTCCATTGACTAACTGGCTTAAACAGCAAACATTTATTTCTCACAGTTCTGGAAGCCAGAAATCTGAGATCAGAGTGCTAGCATGGTCTGGGTGCAGGTAAAAGCCTCCTCCTGTCTGTTCTTGCTTTATCCTTACACTGTGGAGGGAGAAAGAGAGGAGGCAAGCTGTCTTGTGTCTCTTCGCTTAAGGGCACCAAGCTCAACTGGAGGGTGCTACCTTCATGACCTCCTCACCCCAAAGACCCCACCTCCTGACACCATCACCTTAGGGGTTAGGGTTCCAGCCTCTGAATGCTGGGGGGATTCAAACATTCAGTCCATAGCAGTCCTGATAAAAGCGGGGCCTGGATCCTTCAAGCAAATCATCTGAGGGTCTGTATTAATTGAGGGGTTAAGCCTATTATCTCCACTAACTGCCTGGGAAGGAGGAAGCAGATGCCCTCAGAACTCACTGCAGGGTTACTGGACCTCCCCGTTGGCTGTGGGAACCCCAGATGTGAGTCCTAAAACTGTATTCACTTTTATTCCACTCTGTGGAGCCCTGTTGCAGCCTGGGTCTCCGTCCTCCCAGAGGAGACCATGTCCCAGAGGGCCTGGAGACCCACAGTTCCGGCTCCCTGCTCTCCACTCCCCTGGATTCTGTCGATCTGATCTGATTTCCATCTGCCTTGTGAACCGGTCCATTCTCCTCCCTGAGGACAGACAGCCTGATCATAGCTTCCCGTGTCTGCTTACCTTCATGCCTCTGAATCCTCCCTTTGTGAAGCTGGTGGCAAAAGGGAGCTCTTTGGAGCACTCAAGAGAGGCTCTCTGAGCCCTGCCTCAGGACGAGAGCGGGCTTGTTGTCTTCTGGGAAAGGAAAGAGTGAAAAGAAATTCAGAGCCGTGGCTCTTTAACTTGGATAGACCAGGCGGCCCTGTGCACTCCCAGCCTCATGCAGAGATGCTCCGGCAGGGTCCTGTGGTGTGCAGCCTGGACCGCATCCATCAGCATGAGCTCCTGGGGCCGGGTGTCTAAGAAATGCTTCCCAATTAAACACTGATGTTCTTGCAAGTGCAAGCTGGTGAGATGAATTCCCCATGAGTTAATACACATTCACACCTGTGCATACGCATGTGCACACACACAGGGGGACAAATAATAGGCAAAGAAGAGGCCTGTCGTGGATTGAATTGTGTTTCCTCCAAAGAGAGGCCCTAAGCCCCCCAGGGACCTGTGAATCGGACCTTATTTGAAAATAGAGTCTCTGCAGATGTGATCAAATGAAGATGAAGTCACCCTGGAGTACGGTGGGTCTAACCCTAACCATAGCCTTCCTTACGGGGTCAGAAGACAGACACACAGATGAGGGAGCTGTGTGCAGACGCAGTTGGGGGCGGAGACTGGAGTGAGGTGTTTACTAGCTGAGGGGTCCGAGGAGGGCCGGGTGCCCCTGGAAGCTTGGGGCGGGGCCTGGGACAGATCCGCCTCTGGGGGCTGGAGGGAGCGGCCCCACCCACACCTTGATTTCAGACTTCCAGCTTTCGGAATTGTAAGACAATAAATGTTTGCTGTTTTTAGCCTCCCTGTCGCGGTCCCTTCTGACCGCCGCCCTAGGAGGCACATACAGGGCTGAGGAGGGGCAGGAAAAGGAAGAAACCCCTCCCATCTCCTGCTGCCTTCGCTCATGCTGGCCTTTGAACTACTTTCATTTCACCAGTGTCCGCTGTGCCCAAACATTGATTTATCTGCCTAAACACTTGGCACGTGGCCAGGAGCCCGGACCTACGCTGGGGACCAGGGTTACATTGTTCGGCTCAAAGGTGACACCAAAGTCATGACTATAACCCTGAGAAGGCCCTGCAGGATCTGGACCCACCCTGGTCTTCTCTCAAGCTGGCTCCAGCCAACCGCCGTCTTACTAATCAAGTTTTGGGGCTTAGGATGTAGACGTCTTTGTGGGGTCATTATTCATCACATGCAGCAAGCTGACTGCTGAGACTTAGATTTATTGGGGTGACTTGGGAAGGGGAGTATCAGTGGAATGATGCAAAGGTTCTCCTTGGAGATTCAAGCCCATGCTCAGTAAATGTTTGCTGTTCTGGTTATTAATATTATTATTGACAATAATACCATTAATACTGTTATATAATATTAATAATATTGATATTGTTAATTATTGAGAATAATATCAATAACACTGATAACATCAATAAAATTATTGGTGATATCAATAATACAATGATATAAATTTATCAATAATATCATTGATAACACCAATAATACCAATAATGTCATTGATAATAATACAATATTTATCAATAATAATTCCAATATTATGGGGCTCAGCCATTGATGGTTTCACAATCAGGGGACCTATGGGCCTGAGGCCAAAAGCAGCTCTGCCTAGAGATACTATCTACATGCTGTTGCTGCTGCTGCTAAGTCGCTTCAGTCGTGTCCGACTCTGTGCCATCCCACAGATGGCAGCCCACCAGGCTCCTCTGTCCCTGGGATTCTCCAGGCAAGAATACTGGAGTGGGTTNCTCAGACAGTGAAGAATCTGCCTGCAAGGTGGGAAACCTGGGTTCGATCCCTGGGTTGGGAAGATTCCCCTAGAGAAGGGAATGGCTACCCACTCCAGTATTCCGGCCTGGAGAATTCCAGGGACTGTATAGTCCATGGGGTTGCAAAGAGTTGGACACGACTGAACAACTAATATTTCTTTTTTTTCATACATGACTCAAAATTTACCTTTTAAATCCTTTGTGTGTGTGAAATTCAACGGCATTCATAGATCCACAATGTCTGCAATGTCGTCACCATCCCCTATTACTACTTGTCATCATCCCAAACAGAAACTCTGTCCCATTTAAGCAGTGACTTCCCATTTTCCCTTTCCCCAACCCATGACAACCTCTAAGCTACTTTCTGTCTCCATGAATTTACATATTTGAGGTGTTTTCTATAAATGTCAACAGAATCATACAGTTTTTGCCCTTTTGGGTCTGACTCCTTACACACAACATGATGTTTTCAAGGTTCACTGACATTGGGCGTGTGTCAGGGCGTCATCCCTTCTTACGGCTTAGTCATACTCCATTGCACGCATGGACCACACTTTGTTTATTCATCTGTTGATGGACACGTGGATTGTTTCCACTTTGGGGCTGTTGCAAAAAGACCGCTGGACCCCTGAACACTTCTGCATTCTTGAATCCCCAAACGGTGTGTTGGTTGGTTTCAAACAATGCCCATAAGGATGAATTTATTTCTGGTCCCCAGAGAAAGCTGCCTCTTCATGAATAAGCATGATATGCCTGGGACAGAGGGTGAGATGGTTGGATGGCATCACCAACTCGATGGACATGAGTTTGAGCAAGCTCCAGGAGTTGGTGATGGACAGGGAAGCCTGGACTGCTGCAGTCCACGGGGTCGCAGAGTCAGACACGACTGAGCGACTGAACTGAACTGCCTGGGACAGGGCAAGACCCAAGAGCTTGGGGAATATAGGAGTGAGGCATGAAGACAGGTGTCAGGGGGCAAACAGGGTGTGTTGGGGAGTTTGGGGCCAAGGGCTGCCTCGGAGATGTTTATGTTCTGAATTCCAAATGCCTGGAATGATTTCTGAATATCAGCTCCTTGGAGAGAGAGAAAGGGAGGTCTCTGAGTAAAAGACTTGAAAAATATTTATCTCGCTGTCAGAATGGAGGACCAGGAAATTGTGCTGGGGGTTGAGGAGAGCGAGGGAACAGCGAGGATGGAGATCATATTTCAGGCTGGTTTCAGCTTTACTTTCTACACATTTTGTGACTGAAAGCGGAGTTCTCTGGTGCTAAGAGATTTTATCAATACGAAGTGGCCTACTTGAGGCTTTGCCCTTTAAAACCTGCATCCTCTGAAGAATTCAGTGCCTTTTTTTTCCCCCTGTCTTTTGTTTGTTTGTTTTGTTTTCTGTGCTGGGTCTTTGGTGCAGAGCATGGGCTTAGATTCTTCAAGATCTTAGTTCCCTGATTAGGGATCAAACACTCATCCCCGGTGTGGCAAGGTGAATTCTTAAATACTGGCCACCAAGGAGGTCCCTCCTTTGCTTGTCCCTCCACCTCTCTCAATCTTGTCCTCTCTTCTGCATTTGCCCCCCCACATTCTTGTTCCTCTGCATTTCTAACCTCACTTGACCACTCTGTTGAGTCCTTTGTATATAGCATGTAGTTGAATTTCATTTTTCAAATCAGCAATTAAAATCTGTTTTAGTGAGGTCGAACCAACTCACATATTTGTTTTTACAACAAATACACACTATGTCCCTTCTCACGTTTTAGGTTCCTTTTCAGTCATCTCTGCAATTTCTACTCTTTCATACCCTTTGTATATGAAAAAGAAGACAGAGTCTTATTTTTCCCTCTAGGGATGTGCAAGATGTCAAATGGTTTTAGTTTCACTAATGTGAGCCTTTCAATAAAGGGGATTCAAGTCTCTCTGTAATTATCAAGATCAGGAATGACATGGTCTCTGTGTAAAATGAGACAAAGAACATTAAACTAGTTTCCACTTTCTGTTGCCCGTTCCTAATTTTTGTGTGCATGCAAACGGTGATTTTAGAATAGTATTTCTAGTTTTAAACAGCACGAGATTTTCTTTCAGTGACCATTTTTGACCGACACGTCTGATTTTGCTGGCGGCTGCACTTTTGCGGGTTACTGAGACACTGTCCTTCATCTCTACCGACATTCTCTGATCTGTTTATCTTCTCCTTCTGCAATCTGGGCACGCTTTTATTTGTTCTCTGTCTCAGATGCCGTCTCTCCTTTGACGTCTCCAAAATGCCGTTTTGTTATTTATTTCCCTTTCTCTTTTGGCCCTGCCGCACAGCTTGAGAGATCTTAGTTCCCTGGCCAGGGATAAAACCCAGGCCATAGCAGTAGAAGCCCAGAGTGCTAATCGCAGGACCGTCAGGGAATTCCCACCAAAACACTGTTTTAAATAGTCAGGGCAGTCTCTCTTTTCTTAAAACGTCCCCTTCTCTTCCCCAGATCACCTTTTGACATCTTGGTTTGTTGTCTTATGTTTCACCTCTTCTCATCAACAGTGTGGTCCTGTGAGTTATGCTAGAGTTTGGATTATGTCCTGTAGGCCCTTGGCTCAAAATGGCTCTGACAAGGAGGAGGACACAAGCGACTTGGGTTTTACAAAGCACCGGGGGCTGCAGGGGGGATGCACAATTTAAGGAGAGGAGAGCTAGAGGGCTTCCTTGGTGGTCCAGTAGTTAATAATCCGCCTGCCAATGCAGAGGACTCAGGTTCGATCCCTGGTCTCAGAAGATTCCACGTGGCACAGAGCACCTCAGCCCGTGCTCTGCAACAAGAGACCACCACAATGAGAAGGCCTCGCGCCGCAACGGAGAGTCGCTCCCGCTGCCCGCGACTCGAGAAAGCTCCAACGCAGTGACAGAGACCTAGTGCAGCAAGAAAACGGACAGAAAGAAACGAGCATTTTTAAAAAGGAGAGGAGAGGTGAAGTGGGGGAGAGGGGCCAGCTGGGAGGCTGCCAAAGAGAAGGATATTTTATTCTGCAACCACGTGATTTTGCCAGAAAAATCATACACCCTCAACTCCTGTCGAGTTTTACTTGGTTCATTGTAAGACTTCGTGCAGTAGCGCAATTATCATCTGAGACACGTTTACCACCTGGTTTCATTTTCAACATGAAGTCCCAGGCAAAAATCCAACTCCTTGGCTCTTGTCTATCAAATTCGGTTCCTGGCTTAAGGAGATTGCTTCAAGCAACTTTTACTGATACTGGTTTTCTTTGGCTAACATGAAACTGCCAACAACCATAATATTAATAGTAGCTGAACTTTTTGAGTATCCTTTATGTGTCACTTAACTTCCAAGTGCTCGACCTACATCAATTCTTTGAAACGTCAAAACCATCCTGTGAGGCTACAGTTACACCCATTTCACAGATGAGGAGACAGAGGCACCAAAAGTTCCCACGGCTTGAAAAGCTGCAGAGCTGGGATTCCAAGCTAAGCAGCCCCTGAGAACAATAGTAAATGCTTCCCAGGTGGTGCAAGTGCTAAAGAACCTGCCTGTCAATGCAGGAGATGTAAGAGATGCAGGTTTGATCCCTTGGTCAAGAAGATCCCCTGGAGGAGGGCATGGCAACCCACTCCAGTATTCTTGCCTGGAGAATCCCATGGGCAGAGGAGCCTGACGGGCTCCAGTCCATAGGATCACAGAGAGTAGGACGCACCTGAAGCGACTTAGCAACAAACGGTAACTATACATTGGGTTGGCCCCCAAATTTGGGGTTTTCCATAACATCTTACTTTTTGGTCAACCCAGTGTCATGTTTAATACGTTGCTGTGAGTTCTCCCCTCACCTCCAGCACCACCTCCTGGCGGTGTCTCTGAAGGAGCGTGTGTGTGTTAGTCACTCAGTCCTGTCTGACTCTTGCGAGTACATGGACTGTAGCCCACCAGGCTCCTCTGTCCATGGGATTCTCCAGGCTAGAATACTGGAGTGGTTTGCCATGTCCTCCTCCAGGGGATCTTCCCGACCCAGGGATCAAACTCGGGTCTCCTGCACTGCTGGCAGATTCTTTGTCGTCTGAGCCATCTGGGAAGCCCACCTCTGAAGGAGGCTTGCCAGATAATACAGGATCCCTGATTCGATTTGAATTTCAAATAATCAGTGAATCCGTTTTTAGTGTGAGTGTATCTCGACTGGCAGACATTTGGGCTGCTTCCAGTGTGGCGCTATCAAGCATAAAGGTGTAAGTCCTCAGGTGGATGTGTTTCCATTTCTCTTGGGTAGGTATCTACCAGTGGGATTGCATCCCAACCAGCCCAGAACAAGCGTTCCAACTGCTCACGTTTTACTAACACTAGTTGCCCTCGTGGGTGAGAAATGGTCTCTCTCTCTGGCTTTTGGCCAGACCCACCTCCTTTCCTAGCCTCACAGCCCAACTCAAGGCTTCAGTCACTTGATGCCTGGATTCTTCAGATTCACATCTACCCTAACAATGCCTCTGTGTGTGTGTGTGTGTGTGTGTGTGTGCACGCGCACACACACACACGTGCACGCTCAGTCTCTCAGTCAGATCCAACTCTTTGTGAACCCATGGTCCATAGCCTGCCAGGCTCCTCTGTCCATGAGGATTCTCTAGGCAAGAACACTGGAGTGGGTTGCCATTTCCTGCTCCAGGGGATCTTCCCGACCCAGGGATTGAAATCACATCTCTTGCATCTCCAGCATTGGCAGGTGGATTCTTTACCACTGTGCCACCTGGGAAACCCAAACTCAGCCCACCAGGAACAAATACAGGGGGTTAGAGGGCAACCTGGGCTG
The DNA here is from genome assembly GCA_006410875.1 of Neotragus pygmaeus. NCBI lineage: Eukaryota > Metazoa > Chordata > Mammalia > Artiodactyla > Bovidae > Neotragus > Neotragus pygmaeus. The sequence goes on along the minus strand of SJYV01026809.1, from coordinate 20,759 downwards.
CTATGTGGAGGAAACATTAGCGTGTCTTCTCTTGAGATGAAGGCTATGCAGAAAGAAAGACCTAGACCTGGGTTTTTTGGGTTTTTTTTAAATGCTGATGCTTGGGGACTTGGATTCTCCTGGGAGGTAAACTCTGGAATGAGCCCAGAGCAATGTGGCTTATGTATGTGTCAGATGCTGAACTGTGTTGAAGCGGGAAGAGGACTCAGAGGAAAACAGCACACCCCACCCCCACCCCTGGGCACAGACTCAAGTGTGAGGGACACACGCCCTGCTGATCCTGGTGCTGCCCAGCTTCTGCTCAGCCATGAGGGCCCCTCCTTCCCACGATAGTGAAGCTGGTCTTTACTGAACACTTAGTATAGCCAGGTGCTCTGCTCAGGGCTTCAAGTCCAAGATTTCACTTAAAATCCTCTTCCAGGGCTTCCCTGGTGGTGCAGTGGGTAAGGATGAAAATCCGCCTGCCAATGAAGGGAACACAGGTTTGAGCCTCAGTCCAGGGCTTCCCTGGTGGCTTGGATGATAAAGCATCTACCTGCAATGCGGGAGACCCAGGTTTGATCCCTGGGTCAGGAAGATCCCCTGGGGAAGGAAATGGCAACCCACTCCAGTACTCTTGCCTGGAAANACTCCACAGTTGCACAGTGCAGGCTTCTCATTGTGGTGGCTTCTCTCATTGCATGGCATGAGCTCTCGGGCACCAGGCTTCAGTAGTTTCACTGAGTGGGTTCAATAGCACAGGCTCAATAGTTGTGGCACACGGGCTTAGTTGCTCTGTGGCATGTGGGATCTTTCTGGACCAGGAATCGAACCCATCCATGTCTCTTCCATTGGCAGGCAGATTCTTTGCCACTGAGCCACCAGGGACGCCCCGCGTCTTTCATTTTTGCATCTCCAACTCAGAATTCAGCTCAAAAATGCTTATTGCATGGGAGACAAGATAGTGTACTTAAATAATTAACTGAGAAAAGAGCATTGCTCAAAACTACCACAGGACTAAATGGGAAATCAGGCATAGGTCTAGAGCCTTAAGTTAGGAAAGAAAACTCAAGTCGAACCAGGCAGGAAAAGTGAGGAAGAAATTGGACATTTACACCCCTGTTCCCAATACCGAGCTGATTCATCCAACCACAGTCTGCCCAGAACTGGGGAAGAACACATGACACGAGGGATTCCAGCTCACTTGGTCATCACAGTGGTTCTTCAGGGTGATAAGTAATTAGACAAGCAGAAGGAGGGCAATTTTCTATGATTACCCAAGGCCCTGAAATTCATACTTAGTTCCATCAATAATTTCCAAACTTTAGCCCCTTGCCACTTCCTTTTTTGTTGTTGTTTCAGTGTATCACNCACAGTGGTTCTTCAGGGTGATAAGTAATTAGACAAGCAGAAGGAGGGCAATTTTCTATGATTACCCAAGGCCCTGAAATTCATACTTAGTTCCATCAATAATTTCCAAACTTTAGCCCTTTGCCACTTCCTTTTTTGTTGTTGTTTCAGTGTATCATTTATATCAGAGATCAGTGAACGTTTCCCTAAAGGGCCCCACGGTTCATATTTTAGGCAACATGGGCTGGATGGTCTCCGTCGAAACTACTGTTAAAGCAACCAGAGCATGCAACGTGTCAGTGATGGCATGGCTAAGTGCCAATAAAACTTTATTGACAAAAACCAGGCTGCAGACTGGATTTGGCCCAGGGCCAGGATCTGCCAACCCCAACTCATACTATTATTTATAAAATATATTAAGGACTCGCTGTAAGAATAAAAAAAAGGGTACAATAAATTAATTAAAAAATTTTTTCATATTCATCCCCTAAATGGAAAACTACGCCATGCACACACAACTGCAAAAGTGAATTCAATGAAAACAAAACAAGCATTTTCAGTTCTAACCAGGAGGATGGACTGCGTCAGACTTGCAGCTTGAGGTCTAACATTCCTTGTTTTCTTTTTAAAAAAAGGAAACTAGGAAGTCCTGGAGAGGCATTAAAGACTCATTAGTGCCAGGCTGAGTTTTTTGCCTGATAAGAATCAACTGGATTAAAGAGCCCTGGAGGGGGGATAATTTGTTCATCATGTGACTTAATCTCATTTAAATCCATTCAATTTTCCACCTGAAGTCATCTGCTCCCCAGCAGTGGCTGTTTCTGAGAAAGCCTGGTTTTGTGTGTTCTTAAACTCTGACAATGAGAACTCCGCCTTTGGGGAAGGCAGCATCCCACACCATCAAGGTTGATTATCTTCCAAGAGGCAGGCGGCCCCCCAGGAGGACAGCCCCCCTGCTCTTGGGCAGTGGCTGCAGAGTAGGTTCCACCCTCCCTGATCTCTTGCAGAGAAGGCAAATAAACCCTCCCGCTGGGTTATTACTCATGACAGGCCCTGCTGGGGAGCTCCCCCCATACCATGGTGACCAGGGACAGGCCCTCCCTGGCACCTGGATGACCAAGCAAAGTCTAGTGTGACTCATCCTGCCCCGCCCTGTCTGGCAGCACTGCTCTCAGGACCAAACCGTCCATCAGCTCCAGGCTGCCAGGGACCTCCTTGTGGGAGGTGGTAACCCAGCAGCAGAGCTGAGCCCTGGGGACCCAGCTGACCCCAGAGTGGGAGGACCAGGGGTTTTCCACAGGCAGCCCTGATGCTCTTAAGCTCCAGCCTATCAGAGGTAATAGACTAGGGATGCAAATCAACAAGCCCTAGGAGCCAGCCGAGTGGATGCTGCCAGCTTGGGAGTTATTGCCGCAATGACTGTGAGTCAGACACCTGATTCAGAGACCAACTCAGCCACACGCACTGAAGGAACAGGTGGAGGTGCACGTGGAGGGCCCGGATACGCGTGGGCACCAGGGCTAGACCCCACCCTGCCTGGAGCCTGGGAGGCTCCTGCTGGGCTTGTGGGGCTTGTGAAACCGGATATTGAAGTTAGCAGAGGACATCCAAGGGTGGTAGGGATGGGGCCTGAGGACTCTGAGGCACAAGCAGTGTTCTCAGTTACTCGGCATCTCGGGGCTTCCATATCATCAGGGACAGAAGGGGACCAAGAGGTGATCAGCCGCCCTGGATGCTACATACTCATCCCGCAGATCCTGGGCTGAAGTGCTGGGGAGTTCATGCCCACCCCCACCCCCAGGGGATGGTGCAACCAGGGAAGCCCCTCAGTGGGGAGGCTTGAAGGCATGTTCCATTCTGGTTTCCGGGGCTCCCCAGTGGGTTACTGAACCTCAGTAGCCCAGCAGTGACCTGCCTGAAGCTGCATCCTTTTCCGCTGCCTTCCTGTCCCCATCTCACAGTGCGTACCTCCTTCTAGCTGCTTCCTGGATTTGATACCTGAATCCTTGTCCCCTGGTACTCAAATCCTTTTCTAAAAAGATATATTTGTTTTATTTATTTATTTATTGGCCCCTCCGTGTGGCAGGTGGGATCTTAGTTCTCTAACCAGGGATTGAGCCTATGCTCCCTATGGTGGAGGCCTAGTCTTAATCACTGGACCAAGGAAGTTCCAAACCCTTGACTCAGAATTTTAATGGCTTTACATCTTACATTAGGGCTTCCCACGTGGCTCAGCAGTAAAGAATCCGCCTGCAATGTAGGAGACGCAGGAGACATGGGTTTGATTCCTGGATCAGGAAGATCCCCTGGAGAAAGTAATAGCAACCCACTCCAGTATTCTTGCCTGGAGAACCCCATGGACAGTAGAGCCTGGCGGGCTACAGTGCATGAGGTCACAACGAGTCAGACATAACTGAGCACACGTGCATATATCTTATGTTTAAGTCTTTAAGTCTCTCTTTGTTGATTATTGTGTACTGTGTAAGATAAGGGTCTGAATTCTTTCCTTTGCATGTGGATGTCCAGTTTTCTCACCATCATTTTTATTGAAGAGACTATTCCTTTCCCATTGTGTGTTCTTGGCTTCCTTGTCAAAGACTAGTTGATCATATCTATGTGGGTTTATCTCTGGGCTCTCTACTCTGTTTCATTGGTCTAAGGATATGTTTTCATGCCATTATTGTACTCTTTTTGATTACTATAGCTTCACAATACAATCTGAAATCAGAAAATGTGATGCCTCGAGCTTTCTTCTTTCTCAAGATTGCTTTGGCTATTCAGAGTCCTTGATGGCTCCATGTGAATTTTAGAATTTTTTTTTTCCTTTTCTGTGAAAATGCCACTAGAACTGAGATAGGAATTGCTTTGAGTCTACAGATAGCTTTCAGTAGTATGAACATATTAAGAATATTAACTCTTCCAATCCATGAACCAAAATGTTTCTGAATAGCAAAGGAAAGGTCAACAACATGAAATGGCAAACTGCAGAGTGGGAGAAAATATTTGAAAACTGTTGGTATATAACTCCGACAGGGAGCTAATAGTCAAAATATATAAGGAACTCATATCAACTCAATAGCAAAAAATAACCCCCCACACACACAAATAACCTAATTAAAATATGAGCGGAAGGGTTGAGTAGACATTTTTCCGAAGAAGGCATATGAATTGTCAATAGATATATTAAAAGGTGCTGATCAACATCACTGATCATCAGGGAAATACAAATGAAAACCACAATGAGCTATCACTTCACACAGATCAGAATGCTGTTATCAAGAAGACAAGAAATAACAAGTGTTGGTGAGGCTGCGGAGAATAAGGAACCTCGTGCACTGTTGATGGAATGTAAGTTGGTATAGCCACAACGCAAAACTAGATGGAGGTTCTTCCAAACCTCAAACATAGAACTACCAAACGATCCAGCAATCCCACTTCTCTACCAAATGACCCAGCAATCCCACTTCTAGGAATATATCTAAACTATCTCCAAAAATATCTGTACTCCCACAATCGCTGCAGACTTATTCACAAGTGCCAACGCCTGTCTGTAAACAACCTAAGTTTCTGTCAACAGATTAAGATGTGTGTGTTCAGTCACTCAGTCACGTCCAGCTCTTTGTGAACCCGTGGATTGTAGCCCGCGCGGCTCCTCTGATTATGGGATTTTCCAAGCAAGAATACTGAAATGGGTTGAAATTTCCTCCTCCAGGGGGTCTTCCCAATCCAGGGATCAAAGCTGTGTCTCCTCGGGGTCCCTGCAGTGGCAGACAGATTCTCTACTGCTGCGCCACTCGGGGAGCCCACCAAGACTGGTATGAAAACTTGTAAGGAGTGTAATTCAGCCGTGAGAAAGGAGGAATCTGCCACGTGTGACAGCAAGGATGAACCTGGAGGGCATTGCGTTAAGTGAAATAAGTCAGACACAGAAAGACAGATACTGTGTGACCTCACTTACACGTGGAATCTAAAAAAGTTGAACTCATAGTCACAGCATAGGATGGTGGCTGCCAGGGGCTGAGAGGTGGGAGGGGGTGTTGGTCAAAGGGTACAAACTTTCAGCTGTGAATAAATTCTGGGTAGCTAATGCACAGCATGGTGACTGAATGCAGTTAATAACACTGTGTTGTGTACTTCAGATTTGCTAAGAGAGCCCACCTTGCGTTCTCACCACGCACACGTAAAGGAATTACGGGAGGTGATGAGTGTGTTATTAGCTTTATGAAGCCATCACTTCATAATGTATATCAAAGCATTATACTGTACATCTTAAAGAGATATCATGGTTATTTGCCAACTATATCTCAACAAAACTGAAAAAAAAAAAGAATAATTTTTCAAGTCCATAAAAGCTCATATAGAATGAACTTGTTTATATGAAATTCTAGAAAAGGTAAAATCATAGCGATAAAAAGACATCAGGAGTCACCTGGAGTTAGACGTTGGGGCTGAGGTTTTCTGCAAAGGGGCATGAGGGAGCTTGGGGGTGATGGTAAAGTTCTAGATCATGACACCAATGTGGAATTCAATTACCAAAATCTATCAGACTGTACTCTGAATAAAGCCCCAAAAAGCTGGGAAAAGAAGGTCCAGAGCACTGAGTGTGGCTACAAAGAGAGAGGGAGAATGGGCCCCATTAAAGCAATCCATGGGACAGCAGGGGATGCATCAGACCCCAGGGTCTCCCGCGAGCGTTTGAGCCCCAGAGCAGAACGGCTTTGTGGAAGGTTGGCTCAGACCCCCTCCAAGAACCTGCCACTGAGTATTCTCTCCTTCTTTGGCAGGCACCCTCCGAGGTCCTGGAAACAGTGGTCATATGTGAGTTGTAGGCAGGGTCTAACTGGTTTGCAGGGGGCTCAGAGCTGGGGGGCACACAGAGCCCTGTCGTTACCTGAAAATCCAAGGTGCTGAGATCAGAAGTCTTCCCGCCTCCACCTGCCTCCCCAGCAAGTACAAATGCTCTGCAGATCTATACAAACCTATCCCAGCCCCCTTCTCTGATCAATTCAAATAAGTAAAAACCTTTGGGTACCCAGAGCCCCGCAGGGGTCCTCCCGTCCCCCTGTCCCCCAGAGTTGCAACCCCAGCTCCTCGCTTGCTCCTGGTTCCCACTCCAGTGAGCAGAGCTGGCCACTGCCTCCCACCTTCAAGTGTTTCCCAGGCCTCTTGCTTCCTGACTCTGCCCCCACCGAGACCATCTTACTGCAGCTGCGATGGGAGCTTCCCTGCCCAGGTCCTCCTCGCTGCCTTGAGCCCTCAGATCACAAACAGAATGACACAGAGCAGCAGTATTGCTTGACCTCCCCACTGCCCCCCGGACCAGGGTCCAGACCCGGCTTTAGTGCCCAGCATTTCTTCACTTAAAATGTCCCCCTCCCCTCCAGTTCCTGGGCTGCTAAATACACCTATTCATGCCTTCTTTTACAATGATGATGATACATTTCAAACATTCAAGAAATATACGTATATAACAAGCCTTTCTGTGCCTTCAACCCGTGTTTAGGAGATAAAACATTTCCAATCACTCGAGGCCCTCTGGGTACCCTTCTCAGAGGGCACTTCCATCCTACCTGCCCCTTCTCTTCTCCGGCTGTGCCCAGTGCCCTGAACTTGGTGCTGATCATTCCTAGATGTGTCTTAGCCATTCTGCCACCTGTGTGTGAATTCCCCAAGCAACACCTCTGTATTGTTTTGCACAGTTCAAAATCTAACCTATGTGATGTAATGTCATGGGCATTTGTCTAAGTTTGGGTTCACTTAAAAGCAGAGGCTAAGAGGGTTTGGTACAGGTTATGTGGGAGGTGAGGCCAGGGAGGCAGGGGAAAGACAGGGAGCAGGAGAGAAGGCAGTGAGGGCTGAGTTGGTGGCGGGGGGACTGCGGTGGCTAGGCTGTGTCCCCTGGGCTCTCTGAGGCTATAGAGTGACCCTCAGAGTGCGAGCTGAGGGCTAGGATGCTGGAGTACCCATGCCCTCCCACTCCTGCCGGGGGGTTACACCTGCAGGCAGAGGACATCTTTGCAGAAGGGCCACAGGTGCCTGGGGTTTCCCTGATATCTCAGCTGGTAAAAAATCCGCCAGCAGTACAGGAGACCCTGGTTCAATCCCTGGGTTGGGAAGAATCCCTGGAGAAGGGATAGGCTACCCACTCCAGTATTCTTGGGCTTCCCTGGTGGCTCAGAAGGTAAAGAATCCACCAGCAATGTGCGAGACCTGGGTTCAGTCCCTGGGTGGGGAAGATCCCCTGGAGAAGGGCATAGCAACCCACTCCAATATTCTTGCCTGGAGAATTCCATGGACAGAGGAGCCTGGGGGGATACAGTCCATGGGCTTACAAAGACTTGGACATGACTGAGCGACTCACCACAGCACAGCACACAGGTGCCTGAGAAGGGGGAGCACTAGGCAGGGAGCCGTGCCTNCAATATTCTTGCCTGGAGAATTCCATGGACAGAGGAGCCTGGGGGGATACAGTCCATGGGCTTACAAAGACTTGGACATGACTGAGCGACTCACCACAGCACAGCACACAGGTGCCTGAGAAGGGGGAGCACTAGGCAGGGAGCCGTGCCTCTGCCAAGGGGCCGGGGGCGGGGGCGGCCAAGGGGATCGGGCTACTGTCAGCTGCGTCTGTTCCTCGTTCTCCCGAAGCTTGGCTTTCCCTCCTTTGTTCTAAGAAATACATTTGGTGAGATGTAGCCCCAGTGCTCTCGCCTGGAAAATCCCATGGACGGAGGGACCTGGTGGGCTGTACTCCATGGGGTCGCTTAAGAGTCGGACACGACTGAGCGACTTCACTTTCACTTTTCACTTTCACACGTTGGAGAAGGAAATGGCAACCCACTCCAGTGTTCTTGCCTGGAGAATCCCAAGGACGGGGGAGCCTGGTGGGCTGCCGTCTATGGGATCACACAGAGTCGGGCATGACTGAAGTGACTTAGCAGCAGCAGCAGCAGCCCCAGTATTCACCCTCCCACATCCTTTTTTGTTTAGCCTTTAAACATGCCTATAGGGACTTTCCTGATGGTCCAGTGGTTAAGAATCTGCCTGCCACTGCAGGGGACTGGGTTCGATCCCTGGTCTGGGAAGATCCCACATGCCGCAGGGCAACTAAGCCGCTGCACCACAACTGTGAAGCCCACACATCCTGGAACCCAGGCCCCACAACGAAAGAAGTCACCACAGTGAGAAGCCCAAGCACCTCAGTGAGGATCCAACACAGCCGATAAATAAAAAAATAATTTTAAGAACCCACGTAGCACACAATTCACCATTAGTGGCATTTAGTACCTTCACCATGGTGTGCAGCCCCTGCCTCTATCTAGTTCTGGAATATTCTCATCATCCCCAAAGGAAACTCCATACCCATTAAACCATCACGCCTCATTCTCCCCTCCCCCAGCCCCTGGCAACCACCAAACTACTATCTCTATGTATTTACCAGTTCTGGAATGATATAATACACAGCCTTTGGAGTCTGGCTGATTTCATGTGGCACAACATTTTCAAGGTTCATCCGTGTGGTAGCCTACGTCAGTACTTCGCCCCTTTTAATGGCTGAATAATATTCCACTATGCAGATGAACCATGCTTTGTTTATCCATCCAACTCTCTGTGGACACTGAGATGTTTCCACCTTTTGGCTATTGGCAATAATGCCATCGTAAACATCTGTGTACACATTTTTGTTAGAACACCTGCTGTCAGATCTTTTGAGTGTACACTCAGGAGCAGAATTGCTGGTTCTTATGGTAACTCTACGTTTACCCCACTGAAGAATGGCCAGACTGCTTTCCACATCAGCTGCCACTTTACACTCCCAGCAATAAGGCACAATGGTTCCAATGCCTCTCACATCTTCACTGACACTTATTATTTTCTGTTTCTCATCTAGCTAGGATATGGGCATGGAGGCTGGTATTTCTTTGCATGAATCTTCAGTCAATCTCTCCCATCTGCTGATGGACATTTAGGGTCTTTCTGAGCTGGGATTGCTACAGACCGCGATGCTGTGCACACTCTCCCACACGACAGCTGCTGTGCCTCTTCACTTTGGATTTGGCCCCATCCTGCTCTCATTTGGGAGAATCTTTCCCACCTTCCACATCCTTCCTGTCTGATGTGTTCATCCGAGGCAGTGGTCAGGGGAAGCCAGTACCCATGACTGTGATCCACACTGTCCAATTCTGCTGCCACTAACCTCACATAGCTGTAAGATGCTCACACTGTGGCCACTCCAAACTGAGATGGGCCATGAACAAAAGATACACACAGGATTTTAAGGATGCAGTGTAAAAAAATGTGAACTATCTCACTAACAATAAAAGTAATGTTCTGTCTCAATAATGTTGAGATGGAAATGTGTTAAATATACTGATGAAAATGTGTTAAAAATTTATTAAAATTTCAGCACTACCCTGGTGGCGGTCTAGTGGCTAAAAGTCCATACTCCCAATGTGGGGGGCCTGGGTTCGATCCCTGGTCAGGGAACGAGATCCCATAGGCTGCGACTAAAGACCCTGCACACAGCAGTGAAGATCTCCTGTACGGCAGCTAGGACCAGGTGCAGCCAAATTAATCCAATAATTTAAAATTTTTAATTTTACCTGTTTCTCCTCACTTCTTAAAACAAGCGAGTACTCGAAAATTTAAACTACTTGTCTTGCATTTGTGACTCACATCTTTTTGCTAGAGGACAGCATAAGGTTCCTTTCTGTTTCTTTACCTGGGTTGTCAACTTCCTGAGAGATAGGAAGTCTCTCACCTTTCCTTCTTTCAGCACAGAGCAGCTTTGCAGATGGTGGAAATTTTAGGCAGAGAGATCTTTCAAAGAGCAGATATCTCCCAACCCCATCTCTGTTTTCCTTTCATTGTTCAATGATTTCTATTGCCTTTGAGATAAAGTGAGACTCTTCAGTGTGGCTGCAAGGCCCTGTGGGGTCTGGGCCCTGCCCACCTTTGCATACTCCCTTCACCCCCTGTGCCCTGACCACACTGGGGTTCTTTCCCTCCTTATTCCTACCACAGGGTCTTTGCATGTGCCAGTCTCTCTGTTGGAATGTCCTTCCTCTCCTTCACCACCAGTACCTTCTATTCATCCTTTGAATCTAAGCTCAAACACACTAGGCTGACTCTAGTCAAGGCCCAGGACCAGAGAGCACTCCCGTACACCTAAAAAATGGCAAACTCCATAATGCACTTTCATTTTTAAAATATTTATTATATTTATTTATTATTTATTTGGCTGCTTTGGGTCTTAGTTGAGGCATGCAAACTCCCAGTTGTGGCGTGTGGGATCTAGCTCCCTGACCAGGAATCAAACCTGGGCCCCATGCATTGGGAACATGGAGTCTCAGCCGCTGGACCGCCAGGGAAGTCTCCCTGCCCCCGCAATGCCTCTTTTTGAACTAATTTGTACGTGCCCTGTGAATTCCTGGCCCTGTGGACCAGCCAGGTAACATTCCTGCAACGTGTTCACCAGACTAGCTGGAGGAAGACACCTGAACTATGGGATTCTGTACCTGGGTTTCAAGTGTCTGGGAAACGAAATTTCAGTCCAAGAATAACATTGGCAATAGCATGCCTCGCGTCAATTTTATGGGCTGCAAATACCTTCCAGTTAGACCATGAGGTAAGTTACAGGCCTGAGCACACCCTGAGAAGCTGCCAAAATGTTTCTCAGTTGCTCTTCTAAAAATGTCTTTGTCCTTGACTCCGGGGGCTGGCCACCCCTGGCCAGTGGGCGCGGGGAGCAGCCAGCAGTTTCTAGCTAGGACACGACCAGGGGTCCAAGGCGGCGTTGAGGGCAAGCAGGCCCACTCTGGGCAGCCAGACAATCACTGCTGTCCAATGTTGGGACATCCGAGCCACCGTGGGGACGTGAGCGCCTCGCAGGCCCAGCCAGTGTGTCAGCTTTTGGTAGAACTGATGCCAGATTTCACATGGAGACAAAGGAAACTTTTCCCCTGAGGCTGGAGGGAAAACAGGTGAGCTGTCGTATCAGTGACTGAGAGCGGGCAGAGAGGACATCACCCCAGTCAAGTCACGGGACAGCACGGGGCCACCACTGCTGTCTGCCTCTTTTAAACACTCCCTAACTTTTAAAGATGTTTCACTGAGGGACTTCCCTGGTGCTCCAGGGGTTAAGAATCGCTTTCCAATGCAGGGGACATTGGTATGATCCCTGGTTGGGGAACTGTCTGGTCTTCCCGGCCCAGTGATCGAACCTCAGTCTAGTAAATAAAATTTTTTTTAATTTATTTATTTTATTTAATGGAAGCATAGCATACACAGAAAGGCTTCCCTGGAGGCTCAGAGGTTAAAGCATCTGCCTACAATACAGGAGACCTGGGTTCGATCCCTGGGTCAGGAAGATCCTCTGGAGAAGGAAATGGCACCCCACTCCAGTATTCTTGCCTGGAGAATCCCATGGATGGAGGAGCCTGGCGGGCTACAGTTCACAGGGTCCTAAAGAGTCGGACATGACTGAGCGACTTCACTTTCACTTTTTACTTTCATATACAGAAAAGTATATAAATCAGACACACACAGTTCACTGGATTTTCACCAAGTGCACACACTCAGATAACCAGCACCCAGATGGAAGACCAGCACCTTCCCAGTTCCCCAAATATCTGCCTTGGGCCCCGCCCCAACGTACACTCAAGGAAACCACCATCCTTGCCTCCCAACTCGAGGATGCATGCCAGCTCCCAACCTCCATGTCAAAGGAATCAGACAGCGCGTCCCGCTCCCTGTCCTGCTCAACACCACGTGTGTGGTTCTTCCGTGTTTTGCGTAGCACACGTCTGTCGATCTCACACATGCCCCCCCACACAGAGACACCACTTGTCCTGTTCACCTGCTGAAGGAACTTGGGATGAGCCCCAAGTTCAGGGCGGTTTCAAAGAGTCCTGCTCTGCACGTTCCAGGACTGATTTTGGGTGAACATACGTGAATGTTCACAGAATGGCTGGATCATAGGGTTGATGTGTGTTGAACATTTTGAGAAACTGCCCAGCTGCTTCCCTAAGTGACAGCACGTTTTCCCTTCCCACCCACACTGTAGGAGAGTGCTTCACATTTTCACCAACACTTGGTATGGCTGGTGCTTTCCATTTAGGTCGGCCTTTCCGGTAGGCACTGGTGGGTATGAATATTCAATACCCATAATAAAAAAGTCCATGAACATGGAAAGTTTGAGGGAGGGCAAGACTCCTTTGTTTTGTGGGGAGGGGGCTAGAAAGATGCATACAGAAGTTTTTCTTGTATGTTTGTTTTTAATTCTTAATTTATTCTAGTGGCTAACATACTATCGCTTGGACCTGGATAAGTAGAAACAGGAGTATGTTGAATAAGGTGTGTCTCTGAATGAAAGAGAAAAACAAATATCCTAAACTAACGCATATTTGTGGAATCTAGAAAAATGGTACAGATCAATCTATCTGCAGGACAGGAATAAAGGCGCAGGTGTAGAGAACAGACTTATGGATACAGTGGGGACAGGGGAGGGTGGAGCCAGCTGAGAGGCTAGCATTGACATACACACGGCCAGGGGTAAAGTAGGCAGCCAGCGGGGAGCTGCTGGGCAGCACAGGAGCTCAGCTCGGGACTCTGCGATGGCCGGGAGGGGTGGGATGGGAAGGGGAGGGAGGCTCCAGAGGGAGGGGATATATACATGTGTGAAAGCGTGAACGTGAAAGTCGCTCAGTCATATCCGACTCTTTGCAACCCCATGGACTATACAGTCCATGGAATTCTCCAGGCCAGAATACTGGAGTGGGTAGCCTTTTCCTTCTCCAGGGGATGTTCCCAACCTAGGGATCGAACCGGGGTCTCCTGCATTGTAGGCAGATTCTTTACCAACTGATCTACCAGGGAAGCCTATATACACACACACACATATAGCCGATTCATGTTGTTGCACAGCAGAAAATAACACAACATTATAAAGCAATTATATTCCAATTTAAGACATTTTTTGAATAGGCCAAAAAAAGAGAGACGTGTCTCTGAGTAAAGCAAGGAGTGGACCAGCACCCCTCTCCGCCCATCCCCAGGCTCCCAGACCTGGGCGACGGCTGTCTCCCTGGGGAGCCCACCCAGTGGGTCAGGGAAGCTCCTGCAGGACACCCTGCCACAGCCCCATCCTACTGGGAGCGGAGCAGCCGTCCCAGGCCAGGGGAGGGGAGGCTCATTCTCAGCTCATAAACTCCCTCCCTGGCATTTACAGTCAGCGTTTGATCTTATAAAGGAGTCCTCTCGACCGCTCACCAAGTTCCTCATTTCACAGAATTATTTATGGTCTGTGCCACTTACTATTACTCTATCCACTCTATTTAGTTATTTATTTATGCAGACATATATTTTTACCAGGGGCTGAGGTGGTGAAAACGAAATACGCATGAGCTCATGGGGCCGAAGGAGTCTTGGCAGCCGCTGGGGCCTTGGGGACTGTGAGTTGACAGCCGGCCCTGCCTTGATCGGCTTCTTTGAGGTCCTCTCTCTGGCCAGTGATGGCCAGCAGGGCAGAGATTGGGGATTTGAGAGACTGACCAAGAAGCAGGCTGGTAAGGGGGCTAACCGCCTGGACTTTGAGGTGGAGTGCATGGACTCAAAGCCTCTCTCCACTACCTAAAGCTCTGTGCCTCAGTTTCCACGTCTGACAAATGGGGCTGCCCTGAGGATTAAATAAAGTGATTGGTGTAAAGCGCTTGCAGCAAAGTCTGGCACTCAGTAAGGACCCTATAAGAGTGCGTGGCTATTTATTAACAGCTTGGATGACAGGGCTAATGAAATCACAGCCCTTCGGTGGCCAGCCCTCCCTGTCTGCCTGAGACCAAGGACACTGGACTTTCAGTGCTACGCCCGGGAAGGTCCCGGCAAACTGGGACAAGTCAGTCACCCTACAGAGCCTTGTCATTGGATGAACCAGCAGGGACCCATCTCTTCACTTCAACAGAAAGTCCAAATGAGGAAATAAATATTGATTAGGCATTCATTCATTCAGTAAACATTTATTAACTTCTGTTCTGTGTCAGGCATTGTTCAAGGACCTGGGAACACAGGAGAGAATAAACCAATGTCCCAGCTGCCCTCATGCAGTCAACATTCCAGTAGACAAGGTAGATAATGAGCAAGTAAACAAATGAATATTGGACTTCCTTGGTGGGCCAGTGGCTAAGACTCTGTGCTCCCAATGCTGGGCCTGGGTTTGATCCCTGAGCAGGGAACTAGATCCCACGTGCTACAACTAAGACCCAGTGCAACCAAACAAATATATTAAAACAAATAAATATTATAGCAGCAGGTAATGGAACAACAGACTGGTTCCAAATAGGAAAAGGAGTACGTCAAGGCTGTATATTGTCATCCTGCTTATATAACTTATATGCAGAGTACATCATGAGAAACGCTGGACTGGAAGAAACACAAGCTGGAATCAAGATTGCCAGGAGAAATATCAATAACCTTAGATATGACACCACCCTTATGGCAGAAAGTGAAGAGAAACTAAGAAGTCTCTTGATGAAAGTGAAAGAGGAGAGTGAAAAAGTTGGCTCAAAGCTCAACATTCAGAAAACAAAGATCATGGCATC
>SJYV01026804.1:0-13887 GCA_006410875.1 Neotragus pygmaeus | reverse complement strand
TGTCTGACTCTTTGTGACCTCATGAACTATAACCTGCCAGGCTCCTCTGTTCATGGAATTTTCCAGGCAAGAGTACTGGAGTGGGGTGCCATCGCCTTCTCCAACCACTAAAACGATATAAATATCCAGAACTTACTAAGGAAGACTTGGGGATTAAGTAATAAACATAATTTTAATGAGAACCTATATTTGTATATCTATATGTAATTTGCTGGAGAAGGCGATGGCACCCCACTCCAGTACTCTTGCCTGGAAAATCCCACGGACAGAGGAGTCTGGTAGGCTGCAGTCCATAGGGTCGCGAAAAGTCAAACAGAACTGAACGAATTCCCTTTCACTTTTCACTTTCATGCATTGGAGAAGGAAATGGCAACCCACTCCAGTGTTCTTGCCTGGAGAATCCCAGGGACGGGGAACCTGGTGGGCTGCCATCTATGGGGTCACACAGAGTCAGACACGACTGAAGTGACTTAGCAGATGTAATTTGCATCCTAAGGTTTTTGTACTCTAAATGTCTTATTGTCTATGCTATGTGCTGGTCAATTATGATTCATGACTCTCCTTCCCAAACCTTCTCTTCTTCCAGGATTCTTTATTTAAATAAATGACATTCACCCATTCGGTTTGGCCAGAAATCTAGAAGTCAGCCTTGATTCATCCTTTCTTCACAATCAAATCCTACTGACTCTGTCCCTTAAGTATCTCTTGACCCAGTCCACTTTTTCTTCCTCTTCTCTGCCAACTTCCTAATCTGTTTCCTCTAACTGCTTTCTCTACATGTATCTGTACAGGATCATCTCCTCCATTCTGCACATAGTGCCTAGAACGATCTTTTAAAAATGCAAGTGACCATGTCACTTCCCTGCTTAAACATATAAAACAACAAAATAAATAAATAGGAAACTCTAATGGCTTCCCTCCCATCACTCTCAGAATAGAGACAAAGCCCTCAGTGAGGCCCCTGAGAACTGGCTCCTGCCTCTCACCACAGCCCCTCTGGCTTTCCTCTCACAGTACTTCAAAATCAATTCAGTGCTGTTGCCTCTGCCTACATCACTTTCCCCTCTATTCTTCACCTAGCCTACTTCTCTTCATTTTTCTTGTTTAGCTTTGATATCTCAAAAAATCCACTGTGACCTCCCAAAGAGGTTGAAAGCTCCCACAACACCCTGCACTATGTCTGCATAATCTCGGTGCATTTATAGATATTTGTGTAACATTGGTGTCCCTTGTTCTCTTATCAGTTCCATAAGGGCTGGAAGTTGTCTATCTTATTTCTCTTTAGATCTCTAGTCCTTAGCATTGATTCTTGGTATATGGTAGGATCTTAATATTTGGCAAATGATCAACACACAAAAGAATGAATGAATGATCATTGAATAGAGAATCTGTGATATATTAGAGGAGTATAAAGCAAAGCTCTATCCTCAGGTAGAAATCTAAGGAAATCCTTCCCTCAGAGGAGGATTAGTAATTAACATAGGGAACATATGAGGGCCATATGAATGGTTCTTTTATGATCCTTTATGTTTCCCTTTGTTCGGGTTTCTGCCTGGAAGAACCAGGCTTGGGATTTTCGTATACTCAAACCATACCAGTAAAATACAGAAGGAGGATAATCTGTGTCTCCACGTTTCACAGGAGGAAATTGAAGTTCAGAGATCAAAATAACCATTTATTGTCTCAAAGCGTTTTGCGACCTTTGAATTATAATGATGCTATTATGTTTTCTGTGTTTGACATTGAAGTATGGCCACTATTCTAAAGCTGTTTCCATGATTAAATAAGGCCGGTGAGTAGATAGTCTGATACTGAAAAAATAAATCATTCTAAATCCTAAAAATGTTTGAAACTGAATGACAGTATAATGCAGTCATCTTTCCTTCCTGAGGTAACAACACTGTTCTCAAAATAGAGATTCTGCCTCACAGAATACATCATAACGAGGGTGAACTAAGTTATGAAAACAAGAGTCTCTATGCATCAGACTTCCAAGTTATCTGGGTCAATGAAGTGCAGTTCTCTCTAGATTGAATTCTCTTTCCTTTGGCCACAGCTCTTCCAACATAGCTTCCTAGCAGCATCATGCATTTTCCTGTAAACATGATGTTCCAGTTGTGTGACTAACAACAGACAATTTGACAAGAGTTTCTCACTGCTTGACCAAGCCTGTCACCACTTCCAATAAATGCAGGGTGGTTCTAAGTGAGTGCTCTCTCAGACACTCCTCCTTGGGGTCTGGGTGTGCCTTCACAATCTGGTCGGGTAAGTGAGACAATCCAGTAAACTCTGGGCCGAACTGGGCTGATTTCATTTTTTGTTTCAATCATAATCATCTAACTGTTGAGACTCTTGGTCATTTTACGGAAAAACTGAATTTACTCAAATGTTTGCATAATGTAGCCTAATTCTATGGCAACAGAAAGGAAATCACTGAAAGAACAAAATTTCTAGTGGAAGAATCATGGCAAGCATGTGACTAAGAAAAGTCTCTATTCAACTGTACCTCACATTGGCCAATTACTTGAAAAAAGTGCCTAAAGTATTTTTGATCTAATCCTCAAAACTTTTAAGTCACTTGTGGATATAATATTTCATGTGGCTTACTTTTTTCTTTTACATTCTCAACATAGCAAAATGCTGTGAGAATGATTAGTGACTGTATTATATTTAACAAAGTCATCATTAAGTTTTATTTTTCATTCCATAATTTCCATAGAGAATTTCTAATATGTCTAAACATGTTAAAGGAATGACTGAAAGGGAGATAATAAAGTAATGATTAAGAGTTTAACAAATAATTAGAAAAACAAGACTAACATATACAAGTATGCAGTGATAAACGGCAAAATGTAATCAAATGCTAGGCTGTACAGTATCCAGAGTTAATGAGGATGCAGAGAAATAAGTGAAAACATTCTTTCTGAGGAATTAAATTGATAAACCCTCTTTTCTTTTTTTTTTTTAGAAAATGTTGAAGATCTATTACATTTTCTATCACAATTTTTCTTTTCCAAAATGCAGACATAAAATTTAGATGTGAGTCTTACAACTGGACCTCCCTAATGGCTCAGACTGTAATAAATCTTTCTGCAATGTGGGAGACCTGGGCTCAATCCCTGGATTGAGAAGATCTCCTGGAGAAGGGAACGGCTACCCATTCCAGTATTCTTGCCTAGAGAATTCCATTCCTTGCACCTGCTCATATCTTTAAATGTTTAGCTTCCCAGGTGGTGCCAGTGGTAAAGAATCCGCCTGCCAATGCAGGAGACAAAAGATGTGTGTTCAATCTTTGGGTTGGGAAGATCCCCTGGAAGAAGAAACGGCAACCCATGGAAAATTACATGAACAGAGGAGGAGCCTGGCAAGCTCCATGGGGTTACAAAAGAGTCATGGCTACATTTTTGGTTTTAATATTTTTCATGGAAAAGTTTAAACACATACAAAAATAGAAAAATGCTTTTTCATGTACATATCACCAAACCACACATCATTTTATTTTCTTGGAACATTCATCCTCTGAAAATAATCACAAAATTTACTTCATGATACCTTTCAGTAGAAGGGAAAGTGTTAGTCGTTCAGTTGCGTCCGACTCTTTGAGACCCCATGGATTGTGGCCTGCCAGGCTCCTCTGTCCATGAGATTGTCCAGGCAAAAATATTGGAGTGGGTTGCCATTCCCTTCTCCAGGGGATATTCCCAACCCAGGCATCGAACCCTGGGCTCCTGCATTGCATGCAGATTCTTCTCCCAGCATCAGAGTCTTTTCCAATGAGTCAACTCTTCGCATGAGGTGGCCAAAGTACTGGAGTTTACTGTATATAAAATAGACGTGAGAACCTACTGTAGAGAGAACAGGGAACTTGACTCAGTGCTCTGTGTTGGCCCAAATGGGAAGGAAATCTAAAGGAGAAGATACATATATATGTGTAACTGATTCACTTTGCTGTACAGCAGAAATTAACACAACATTGTAAAGCAACTATACTCCAATAAAATTTTTTTAAAGACTGTATTCCCAACACATCCCTATTTCTCATCATAACATTTATTACTTCTAACATATTATACTTAAAAATATTACACTTCCTATTTGCAATACATTAAACTATATGAAGACAGAGATTATCAAATGTTTTTTTCATTGGTATACCCCATACCTAGAACAATGCCTGACACACAGAAGGGCTTCATGATTAATAAATGAACGTGTATGGATATGGAGAGATGTCCACGATGTGGTAAGTTTAAAGAAATAGAAAACTACATCACAGTTTAAATAATAATATACCGTGCTGAGGGGAA
Source organism: Neotragus pygmaeus (assembly GCA_006410875.1). Classification (NCBI taxonomy): domain Eukaryota; kingdom Metazoa; phylum Chordata; class Mammalia; order Artiodactyla; family Bovidae; genus Neotragus; species Neotragus pygmaeus. The sequence goes on along the minus strand of SJYV01026804.1, from coordinate 9,580 downwards.
AAAAGTGGATCGTGACAGAGGTAGTAGCATTCAGCCACTGCACTCCACGTTTCTCAGCTTACCTGCAGTTACGGCCCATAAATTGCAATTGGAAGGGGAGAATTATGGGCTGAAGCAGCAAAAATTCCATGTGAGATTTTACAGTCTCTTTTCACTGCTATGGTGACTAAAGGGGCCTTGTATTCCAGGATGCGACCGCAGCATGGTGGACTCTCCAGTACCCTGGGTCTCTGAATGACTACATGAGGAAACGGTCCTGCAGATCTGTGTAAGACACGTAGCACTGGCAAGAAACAAACCTTCGCTGTGTCACTGAGATTTGGGGGGTTGTTTGTTAATGGCGACATAATCTAGCTTACCCAGATGAATACATGTAGAAAAACTAGTATTCATTAAGCTCTTTCTATATGCCAGGAACTACACTAAACACTTCACACATTATCTTATTAAAACCCTCACGAACCCCCATAAGCCATTACTATCACACTGAGGAAAGTGAGGCAGCATGAGGGCAAATAACCGGTCCAAGGCTGCCAGCTAAATGCAGAAGCTGGAAATGGAACCCAGGCAGTTTGGAGTACAAGCTACCAAGTTGTTAACAAGAGTTATCCCTGAGGGCAGCGTTATGGGGACTTACTACTCTCTGTTCTGCATTTCTGTAATGTTGCAATTTTAAAAATAATCATTCATTATTTTTGCAGTAAGCAATAAGCAAACAGATAAATGACGTGTTAGATACTTAAAGATTGTGAATTCAGAGATGGAAGTCAAGTGATCGCTGGAGTTTGGTGTAATTAAGAAACGTCTAAAAATGGCCCTCTACCATCCATATAGGCATGCCTGGTTTTATAGGTGAATTTCAGCAAGGGAATCATATTATATTTCATAATAAAACTGGATTTTTTTTCTAGGAGAATAATATTCCTATGTATTTTAACTTTTGGCAAGGAAGGAATTAATTAAAATGGCCATGCCTATAGCAGGATGAAGTTCTGAGGATGTTTTGCAGGTTTTCCAGGAAAGTCATCCCTTAATACCTGCAACAAGTTGGTTCCAACTGGGCTATCTTGGGGATGACAAAATCTGCAGATGCTCAAGTCTCTTATATAAAATGGCATGTTATTTGCATACTATCTATACATATCCTCCCCACATACTTTAAATCATCTCTGGATTACTCATAATACCTAATACAATGCAAATGCTATGTAAATAGTTGCTGATGCGTGGCATTCAAGTTTGGCTTTTTAGAACTTTCTGGAGTTCTTTTAAGGTTTTGCTCCATATTTGGTTGAATCCATGGATGCACACTTGTAGATACAGAAGGTCAACTGTACTTCATGGCAAATAGATGGGGAAAAAATGGAAACAGTGACAGACTATATTTTCTTGGGCTTCAAAATTACTGCAGACAGTGACTGAAGCCATGAAATTAAAAGACACTTGCTCCTTAAAAGAAAAGCTATGATAAACCTAGACAGTATATTTTAAAAGTAGAAGCATCACTTTGCTGACAAAGGTCCAATAGTCAAAGCTATGGTTTTTCCAGTAGTCAGGTAAGGATGTGAGAGTTGGACCATTAAAAAGGCTCAGTGCTGAAGAACTGAATCTTTCCAATTGTGGTGCTGGAGAAGACTCTTGAGAGTCCCTTAGACTGCAAGGAGATCAAACCAGTCAATCCTAAAGGGAATCAACAATAAATACTCATTGGAAGGACTGATGCTGGAGCTCCAATACTTTGGCAAAGCACCAACTCACTGAAAAAGACCCTGATGCTGGGAAAGACTGGGGGCAAGAGGAGAAGGGGGCAGCAGAGGATGAGATGGTTAGATAGCATCACTGACTCAATGGACATGAGTTTTGAGCAAACTCTAGGAGATAGTGAAGGACAGGGAAGCCTGGCTGCAGTTCATGGGGTTGCAAAAAGTCAGACATGACTTAGCGACTAAACAACAGCAACTGTACTTAACAGTGCTCTTAAAAAAATGCAATAATAAAAAAAATAATTCCTTACAGCTAAATATGGCTATATTCAATGTATTTTTAACTGCTCTATTCAGTGATATTAAAACATATGGCCTAATATACAATAATACAGTGTATAAGTAGTTTGCTGGCTGCCCATGATCTGAATCCCCATTTTGGGAACTGAACAACATTTGACTTTGGACAGGAGGAAACTGAAAGGCCAAAATCCTGGTCGTCCCAGATTCTGAGCAGTTCACTGGGATACTGGCTGCTTCTATCATCATTGTCTGATCTTGGGTCTCACCAGGCTTCCCACCGATTCTGTAAACTAATAATCCTTCCAGAACTGGTTTCTTCTGTATAGAAGGAAGAACTTGACTACCAATCCAGGCAAACTGACAGCTTTATAATCTGAAGGCACAGTTTAGGAGAAATGAACCACCTTTGAAAGATTCAAGAATAAGACCTAAATCTATTATGCAACAATAAATGCCATGAAAGCACTTTGACCAGACCTGAGATACACTGCATACCACCACATTTCTCCCAGCCTTAATCTTGTGCTTCCTATCCAGGATTTTCTGTCATATCTGAGTGTTCCCTGACTCCATGCATAAAACACCTATGCTTAACTCCCATCTTTCATCTTTCATTTGTAATATCCCACTTTCAGAAAAGTGTCATTATGGAACACGATCTACTCAACAGTAAAAATGCTCTAAGTTTGTGGTTGAATGTTACAGAAAACAAAGCTCTGAACTAGTTTTTTAGGTTAGGTTCAAAAGTATAAAATAATATACAACCTCACCAGTAAGAAAATGAAAATTCCCCAAATTTCATTTGCCTGATCTCACAGTATTCATACGAGAACCAAATGAAGCAGTTTATTTAAGATATACCTACTATAAGATGCACTATTAGTTTTTCTTAGTGGTATATAATAAAAAATTAGTTTATTATAAACCACAAAGAAAAATATGGCCAATTAAAAACTATAACACACACTTTCTTCTTACTTGGAATGTTAACTCTTAAGAGTCCTTTATACTTAACTAAACATGGATCATTAAATCTAGTTCTTGTGCATACACTGAGAGAAAAATATGAAGAAAATAAATCGGTTAAGGTATTCTTAAAACTTCTCATTGAATCCCACATCCTGAATCGCTTTTCAATTCAATCACTGATATTCATTTTTTCCCACATAATATCATTACCCATCCCAACAAGAATATTGGTGATGCAGCATTTCTTATAAGAAACTGAAAAATGTTCTTCTGCTTCAAAATGGCAAAACAGGAGAATCCTGAAACCACTTCTCACAGACACACTGAATCTATAGCTACACACAGACCCGATTTCCTTTGAAAGATATCTGGAAACTAACTGAGCAACTCATACACATCAGATGAACCAAACCCCCCAACATCAAAACCGGTAGGTGGGACACAATCTCACCATAAACCTCATCCCGTGCAGTGACATAAAACCAGCAGAGAACTCACAACTCAGCTTCTCCCAGAGGACTGAAGGGTTTGGACCCCACTGCTGGTATCACAACTCTTAAGACTTCCACCTGAGAAATGGACCCCAAAACATCGGCTCTGAAAGCCAACAGGGATTGCAGACATGAGACCCACAAGGCTATAGCAAACTAATCCAATAGATAGTTCTTAGAGTGTGTGGATTCCCTGTGGTTAAACCCCAGGGCCCAGCGCAGGGGCAGCAGACTGAAATGCACCTAGTCTTTCTATGAAAGAGGATAGTCACTAACCTTAAAAGCCCAAGGGACAGGCTTCTAACTTAAAAGGCTTCCAAGGGCCGACTGTATTGCTCTCCAGAAACCACGGAGCCTGGTGGGTTCATCTTCCCGCTCTCCCCCTGCCTTGTCCAGGTTGCCGGGATCTTCCAGAAAGGGGCTCATGTGCATGTCTGATGCCCCAGGTTTTGTGGCTGCTGCCCGGAGGATGCCACTTGCTCTCCTGGCTTTGGTGGCCAGTGAGGCTTCTGTTCAAGGGTCCTACCGGATGATAACTAACAGAGAAACAGCTTTTCACCAGTTATCCCTTCCGAGCCCAGGGTGAACTGACCAGTCTTTCTATGAGAGAAGACTACTAGCTCTGTTAATAGCTGTGGCCTGAGGGGCTGACAATCCTCTTCTTCACAGCCCAGGGAGGTCAGTGGGCGCCACCTTAATGCTCGCTCTGTGCCCCACTCTATACTACTGGTGTCTCTGAGAAAGGCCCTTATGCACACATCTGCCACCTGGGGTTTTGTGATTGCCCCTCAGAGGTCTGGCATCAGTGACCTGTGGGCCTTGTGTTCATGGGTTCAATGGGATGATAGCAAAAAAGAAAAAAAGTTTTAAACTGGCTATCCCCTCAGGGCTCAGCAGAGAGGGAGCAGACAGATTCATTTACCAGTCCTCCCCTGAAGGAAAATATTCACATACTAAATTATGTTGCCTGAGGGTCTAGCTTCCATTTAGTCCCCCTCTAGGTGCTGACTGAGATCCTCCCCTTTGGGATGCAGACAAATCTTGGCAGATCCTCAACTACTGGGAGCCTGTAAGAACACAGAAGGCTGCTTGGATAACCACAAAGGTTTAAGTGAGAGGCATGCGCTACAGCAGCGTTGAAGAAGTTCCATCTTCTAAATCAGACCACTCCTTCAAGACTGAGACATGGCATTAAGCCAATATAGATAGTCAGGGAACATGGAAAACATAGAGGAATAAGTTCCAAAGAAAAGAACAAGATAAAATCCCAGAAAAAGACTTTAATGACATAGAGTTAAATTCAGAATAATCTAATGTTGTAAGGGTGGTGGGTTAGTCAGTTATAAACCTGGAAAATAACTACAACTACTGTAATTTGTTAATGCATACACAAGATCAAAAGATGCAAACTGTGAAATCAAAAATATAAAATGTGAAGGGGGTAAAAATGTAGAGCTTCAGAATGTGTGCAAACTTAAGTTATTATCAACTTAAAATAGACTGTTAACAAATATAGCATATTTCATGTGAGCCTCATGATAACCACAAAGCAAACAACTATAGTATAAAAAAATAAAGAAAAAGTTACCACTACAGAAAATCACCCATCACAACAGAAGAGAGCAAGAGAAGAAGAGAACAAACGAATTNAAAATAGACTGTTAACAAATATAGCATATTTCATGTGAGCCTCATGATAACCACAAAGCAAACAACTATAGTATAAAAAAATAAAGAAAAAGTTACCACTACAGAAAATCACCCATCACAACAGAAGAGAGCAAGAGAAGAAGAGAACAAACGAATTACAAGACACCCAGAAACCAATCAGCAAAATGGCAGTAAGTTCATACTTATTAATTCTTTATATAGAAACGGAATAAATTCTCCAATTGAAATATATAGAATGGCTGATGGATACAAAACAAAACAAAAACAAGACTGAAATATATGCTGTCTACCAGAGACTCACATCAGCTTTAAGAACACACAGAGACAAAAAGTGACGAAAATAGTCTATGCAAACAAAAACCAAAGGAAACTGTGGTAGCTATATCTACATCAGACAAAAGACTTAAAGACAAACCTATAATAGGAAATGAAGAATGATAAAGGGGTCAATCCAATAAGAAGATATAGCATTTATAGATTTACATGTATCCAACATTGAAGCAGAGGAGACTGGTGGCCTATAGTCCATAGGGTCGCAGAGTCAGACACAACCGAAGCAACTTAGCAAACACACACACACAACATAGGAACTGTGGAAAATGCTGAAAGAGATGGGAATACCAGAACACCTTACCTGTACCTAAGAAACCTGCATGCAGGTCAAGAAGCAACAGTTAGAACCAAACATGGAACAATGGACTGGTTCAAAATTGAAAAAGGAATATGTCAAAGCTGTATATTGTCACCCTGCTTATTTAACTTATATGCAGAGTACATCATGCGAAATGCCAGGCTNAATGCATGAAAGTGAAAAGTGAAAGTGAAGTTGCTCAGTCGGGTCCGACTCAGCGACCCCATGGACTGCAGCCTACCAGGCTCCTCCATCCATGGGAGTTTCCAGGCAAGAGTACTGGAGTGGGATGCCATTGTCTTCTCTGAGAACCCTATGAACAGTATGAAAAGGCAAGAAGATAGGAAACCGAAAGATGAACTCCCCAGGTCGGTAGATGCCCAATATGCTACTGGAGAAGAGTGGAGAAACAGCTCCAGAAAGAATAAAGAAGCTGAGCCAAAGCTAAAACAGTGCCCACTTGTGGATGTGACTAATGATCAAAGTAAAATCTGATGCTCTAAAGAACAATATTGCATAGGAACCTGGAATGTTAGGTCCATGAATCAAGGTAAATTGGAAGTGGTCAAACAGGAGATGGCAAGAGTGAACACCAACATTTTAGGAATCAATGAACTAAAATGGACTGGAATGGGTGAATTTAATTCAGATGACCATTATATCTACTACTGTGGGCAAGAATCCCTTAGAAGAATGAAGTAGCCCTCACAGTCAACAAAAGAGTCCAAAATGCAGTACTTGGGTGCAATCTCAAAAATGACGGAATGATCTCTGTTTGTTTCCAAGGCAAACCACTCAGTATTACAGTAATCCAAGTCTATGCCCCAACCACTAATACCCAAAAAGCTGAAGTTGAATGATTCTATGAAGACCTAAAGAGCTTCTAAAACTAACACCAAAATATATATATAACCTTGGGAGAAAAGTTATGACCAAACTAGACAGCATATTGTAAAGCAGAGACATTACTTTGCCAACAAAGGTCCGTATAGCCAAAGCTATGGATCACTCTTCTACCCTGGTGGCTCAGACAGTAAAGCATCTGCCTATAGTGCAGGAGACCTAGGTTCGACCCCTGAGTTGGGAAGATCCGATCCCCTGGAAAAGGAAGTGGCAACCCACTGCAGTACTCTTGCCTGGAAAATCCCATGGATGGAGGAGCCTGGTGGGCTACAGTCCTTGGGGTCACAAAGAGTTGGACATGGCTGATTTCACTTTCACTATGGTGTTTCTGGCTTCCCTGGTAGCTCAGATGGTAAAGCGTCTCCTANCAGTACTCTTGCCTGGAAAATCCCATGGATGGAGGAGCCTGGTGGGCTACAGTCCTTGGGGTCACAAAGAGTTGGACATGGCTGATTTCACTTTCACTATGGTGTTTCTGGCTTCCCTGGTAGCTCAGATGGTAAAGCGTCTCCTACAATGTGGGAGACCTGGGTTCGATCCCTGGGTTGGGAAGTTCCCCTGGAGAAGGAAATGGCAACCCACTCCAGTATTTTTGCCTGAAAAATCCCATGGACTGAAGATCCTGGCAGGCTACAGTCCATGGGGTCAGAAAGAGTCGGACACAACTGAGCGACTTCACTTCACTTCATGGTGTTTCCAGTAGTCATGTATGGATGTGAGAGTTGGATTATAAAGAAAGCTGAGTGCTAAAGAATTGATGCTTTTGATTTGTGGTGCTGGAGAAGACTCTTGAGAGTCCCTTGGACTGCAAGGAGATCCAATTAGTCAATCCTAAAGGAAATTAATCCTGAATATCCATTGGAAGGACTGATGCTGAAGCTCCAATACTCTGTCTACCTGATGGGAAGAACTGACTCAAGGGAAAAGACCCCGATATTGGGAAAGATTGAAGGCAGGAGAAGGGGGCAACAGAGGATGGGATGGTTGGATGGGATCACTGACTCAGTGGACATGAGTTTGAGCAAGCTCCAGGAATTGGTGATGGACAGAGAAGCCTGGTGTACTGCAGTCCATGGGGTTGCAAAGAGTCAGAAACGACTGAGCGACTGAACTGAGCAACATGGTGACTATAATTAACAACTGTTGTTTAGTTGCTAAGTTGTGCCTGATTCTGTTGTGATCCTGTGGATTGTAGGCTGCCAGTCTCCTCTGTCTATGGGATTTCCCAGGCAAGAATACTGGAGTGGGTTGCCATTTCCTTCTCCAGGGGATCCCAACTCAGGGACTGAATTTGCATCTCCTGCATTTGTAGGCAGATTCTTTACCACTATATCATCTGGGAAGCCCATAGTTAACAACACTGTACTGTATATCTGAAAGTTGCTAAGAGAACAAATCCTAAATTCTCATCACACACACACACAATTTGCAATAATGTGAGGTTTATGGATGTTAACTAAATTTACTGTGGTGATCACTTTCCCATATATATAATACATATATCAAAATCATGTTGAAGACCTAAAACTAATATTTAATACAATGTTTTATGCCAATTCTATCTTTTTTAAAAAAATAAACTATAAAAAAATCACTAGAGGACACATCCATGGTTCTATTAAACTATAAGTTGATACTGTCACTGGGCTACCTTGAGCTCATCGTGACAGTCAAAGAAAAGAGGGTCACTGTCTGGCCAGATTGACTGAATCTGACTGTTGAGGAAGAAATGGGTTCCCATGGTACAATGAGGGAGTAGTATGTCTTGAATGCAGATCTTCTGGAGTACCTCTTAGAACTCCTGTGGTTTGTGATCAATTTTGTAATTGATTATTTCACCGATAAATTATAAAATCCACAGGGTTCTTTTGCTCAGGAGGAACTTGTTGTAAACATAGGGCCAGAAGTCTGAAAGAAAACAAGGTTGTAGGTTTCTTAAGATTGCATGCATGCTAAGTTGCTTCAGTTGTGACCAACTCTTTGCAACCCTATGGATTGTAGGCCACCAGGCTCCTCTGCCCATGATGATTCTCCAGGCAAGAATACCGGAGTGGGTTGTCATTTCCTTCTCCAGGGGATCTTCCTGATCCAGGGATCTATGTCTCTTACTTCTCATGCATTGGCAGGCAAGTTCTTTACCACTACTGCCACCTAGAGCCAGACAGCCTGGAGTGCGAAGTGGGCCTTAGGAAGCATCACTAGAACAAAGCTAGCGGAGGTGATGGAATTCCAGCCGAGCTATTTCAAATCCTAAAAGATGATGCCGTTAAAGTGCTGCATTCAATATGCCAGCAAATTTGGAAAACTCAGCAGTGGCCACAGGACTGGAAAAGGTCAGTTTTCATTCCAATCCCAAAGAGCGATGCCAAAGAATGTTCAAACTATTGCACAATTACATTCATTTCACATGTTAGCAAGGTAATATTCAAAATCGTTCAAGCTAGGCTGCAATAGAACATGAACTGAGAAGTTCCAAAAGTACAAGCTGTATTTAGAGAAGGCACAGGAACCAGAGATCAAATTGCTAACATCCGCTGGATTACAGAAAAAGCAAGAGAATTCCAGAAAAACATCTACTTCTGCTTCATTAATGACGTTAAAGCCTTTGACTGTGTGGATCACAAAAACCGTGGAAAATTTCTAAAGAGATAGCAGACTACCTTACCTGCCTCTTGAGAAACCTGCATGCAGGTCAAGAAGCAACAGTTAGAACTGGACATGGAACAATGGACTGGTTCCAAATTGGGAACAGAGTACAACAAGGCTGTATATTGTCACCTTGGTATATAAGTTAAATATAACGTATATGCAGAGTACATCATGCAAAATGCTGGGCTAAATAGAGCACAAGCTGGAATGAAGATTGCAGGGAGAAATATCAATAACTTCAGATATACAGATGATACCAC
>SJYV01026803.1:219635-249618 GCA_006410875.1 Neotragus pygmaeus | reverse complement strand
GGGCGGGAGAGGGGTGTGAGAGAGAGGGGATTCCCTGGTGGCCAGGTGGTAAAAAATCCACCTACCAAGCAAGAGAGGTGAGTTTGATCCCTGGGTCGGGACAGTCCCTGGAGGAGAAAATGGCAACCCACTCCAGTGTTCTTGCCTAAAAAATTCTATGAACAGAGGGGCCTGGTGGGCTACAGTCCAGGGGGTCACAAAGAGTCAGAACTGAGCGATTGAGAACAAGCATGAGTATGAAAGAGAGGGTTGAGGGACCCCAGGGTACTGGGTAGGATGTAGTGCTTGCTTCTCCAAGGAAAAGGAGGCAGGTTTGCTAGAGCTTGTGAGGTGGTCCCTAAATCCATTCAACACTGATGGGCCACTGTTCAGATGGAAGCATCAAGGAGGGAAGGCTTCTTGGGGGAAGTGAAATTTAAGAGAGCGACTCTGGAGAGGTGGTTGGGTGACTGTGGAGTCTTTGCTCCAGGTTGAGGAAAGAGTTGAAAAAGCCTGAGGCTTGGCATATGTGAGCACTAGGATGAAGAATATGGCCTCTGCCTCAGATGCTCTCAGTTGAGGTTGTTGGCTGGATTTGTTCTTGACTGTGAACAAATAGATAGCTTGTAGGACAAACAGAAAATGCACTTCTTGATCTCTTCTCTGCTACCTGGTAATTGCCCTCTGGGTGTTTAGCTACTGTGTGGTCTGAGAATTTAGCATGTCTGGACTCTAAATTAGATTTAATTTTTATAGCCTCTTGAAGGTTGCCAATGATCTACTGCTAGAGAATGGTATTGAGACACTCTTAAAGTGGTCACTGGGTTCTCTCTCCCACCCCCATCCCCCAAGAGGCTGTTCTTTATTAATCGAGCAGGTTGATCACAGAGGAGTTGATTTTGCCCAATTATTGGTTGACCAGGGTCCTGGGGTCATGTTTTCTCGTTAGAATGATGTAATGAATACCTTCTGTTTTCCTTGTTTTAAGATCAGGCCTTTGTGACACTGACCACAAACGATTCCTACGCCAAAGGAGCCCTGGTCCTGGGCTTGTCTCTGAAACAGCACCGGACCACCAGGAGCCTGGTCGTGCTCATCACCCCACAGGTCTCGGACTCCATGAGGTGAGGACCTTGCCGCCGGGCTGGTGGTTGGGCTCTGACATCCCTTCCCCTGTTTCTGGCATCAGTGGACCTTAAGGCCAGATCCTTTCCAGAGGTTGAGTGCTGGTGGAGAACGATGAGAGCTGCTGAGTGAAGGATTCCTGGGTCTGAAACCTCGTCCTGTCTCTTGGGAGATGTTCCCACCAAGCTCCATCTGGGAGGTGGAGTTCTGGCCCTTGTGCTTACTGATCCCCAACCAGGAGTTGGGCTCTCTTGTAGGCAGGTCCTCTCCGAGTGATCCAAGTGAGTGACTCAGTCCAGCCATTCCCTCTGTGTCCTCCTGCTTCACCTGCATACCTTTCCACCAAAGGGAGCAGGGGCTATTGTTCCTGTTTCCAGCCAAGCAAACCTCCCTTGCCTTTGAAAGAAAGTAGCAGTTTTCTCCCAGAGAAGGCAATGGCACCCAACTCCAGTACTCTTGCCTGGAAAATCACATGGACGGAGGAGCCTGATAGGCTGCAGTCCGTGGGGTCGCTTAGAGTCGGACACGACTGAGCGACTTCACTTTCACTTTTCACTTTCATGCATTGGAGAAGGAAATGGCAACCCACTCCAGTGTTCTTGACTGGAAAATCCCAGGGACGGGGGAACCTGGTAGGCTGCTGTCTCTGGGGTCGCACAGAGTTGGACACGACTGAAGCGACTTAGCAGTAGCAGTAGTTTTCTCCACCACATCTGACATTAGTGATCTTTATTTACAATTCAGTAGACTAGATATTTTCCAAAGGGCTCTCTGAATTAGGGGTTCTGCTAGAAGAGACCCTGAGGGGTACACACTGCTTGTTGATTGGGTTAGTTCATGTTATTTTTTTGGAATTAAATTTTGAANCGCTGTCTCTTATACACATCTCACTTTCATGCATTGGAGAAGGAAATGGCAACCCACTCCAGTGTTCTTGACTGGAAAATCCCAGGGACGGGGGAACCTGGTAGGCTGCTGTCTCTGGGGTCGCACAGAGTTGGACACGACTGAAGCGACTTAGCAGTAGCAGTAGTTTTCTCCACCACATCTGACATTAGTGATCTTTATTTACAATTCAGTAGACTAGATATTTTCCAAAGGGCTCTCTGAATTAGGGGTTCTGCTAGAAGAGACCCTGAGGGGTACACACTGCTTGTTGATTGGGTTAGTTCATGTTATTTTTTTGGAATTAAATTTTGAAGTATCTGAATCAACTGCCTTGATCCTCATACTAACTTATTTAAGAATATCTTGCCACACTAGCACCTCTGTATTGCGTTTATTTTTGCATTCTTTTATCCCTTTTAGAAGTTGAAAATGCCCCTTTTGTGACTCTTTTCAAAAACTGTAAGCACATGCCAAGGACCCCTGAAAAAGAGGCATTATATAGGCATACGTATATCTCACACACTAACAATCTTGTTCCTAAAGGGTAATTTAGGAAACCCAAATTACCCCCAAACTGTCTCCTATGTGTATGTCCTAATCTGTAATCACTGTAGTGAGGATACTGTAAGAAAGTGGATGTAGTCTTAGAAACTGAGAAACCAAGCCCCCTTTCCTGTGGTAAGTGGTACACCAGCCATTTCTTTCAAAGAAATCAAGTTTACAGTGTGAACTGGAACATATTTTTGTACAGCTTTGGAGATTACTAGTACAGTACCAGTTTTGTTCTCCATGCTTGATATTGTTATAAACTTTCAGTGATGATCTGTCTTTATCCTGTGTTTTTTCTTGTGCTGAGTTTAGTGTCTCACCTAAGAAGTACACCCCTACTTCTCTCACCTCTGGCTTGTTTTCTGAAGTAAGTCTTTAGTTAATTTTGGGCAGAGAGAAGTGTTGTACCTCACAAATCAAAGTGAGTCTCTCATGCCAGGGGTGCTAAGCATATAATAAATGCTGGTTATATTCGATGCAAAAGAATGGAAACCGAGTAATTGAGTCACTCAGCTTCTTTTATGACACACAGCTTCAGGCAGTTGTCAACTGCTTTAGCAAAAATTATTAATTAGTTGTAGGCTTCAGTGCAGATATTGTATGCCTTAACATCACTTGGAAAAGTATTCAGTGGTCAGCAAGAATCAGTTCTAATAAAATATTATCGTTAAAGACATTGGCTGCTGAAAAGATGTCTGACCAAACATCAGTTACATTTTTACAGGCTGTTTCACAATTTGCCTGGTAGTCAGTGGTACAATAAAACATACAGAACTTCTGTGATAGTGTTTAAGACAAGTAGTTCATCCTCACCATAAGTCTTAGCATTTTAGTGAAGTTAACTGCACACGCAAATTAAAAGTTTGTGCTGAAATCAATTAGGACATATTTAAGAGACTGTAACATACCAAAGTAATAGATTGCTGTAGTTGTCAATAAGCTAATGAAAATGCAGTCTTATGTTATATGGGTTACTTGTTCTGAAGAGATGCTAAGAGCTGTTTTCTGGATTTTATTTTGACAGGAAAACTTTAGAGACAGTCTTTGATGAAGTCATTGTGGTAGATGTCCTGGACAGTGGTGATTCTGCACATCTAACCTTAATGAAGAGGCCTGAGTTGGGTGTCACATTGACTAAACTCCACTGCTGGTCACTTACACAGTACTCAAAATGTGTATTCATGGATGCAGATACTCTGGTGAGTATGACTTTGATGGGTGGAGAGATGGATATAGTAACTGAAACCAGTTAGGCATGTGAAGAATGCTGTCAGGACTTGACAGTAAAGTTCAGATAAAACCGCTGTTGTGAAAAGTGTCAGGTGTTGAAGGAGAGTAGGACCAGTCTGCCTCACAGGTGTCATCTGAAGAGTTAAAGACCAGCAACAGATTGCATCTTGTTTGTTGGATAGTTTAAGGAGAACTTAGGAAGGGTTATACTGTAGAAGAACAGTTCTGAAATGCTTTCCCTTCTCCCCAACCCCTTACCCTTGAATCAGGTCTTAGCCAATATTGACGATCTTTTTGAGAGAGAAGAATTGTCGGCGGCACCAGACCCAGGGTGGCCTGACTGCTTCAATTCTGGAGTCTTTGTTTATCAGCCTTCAGTCGAAACATACAATCAGCTGTTGCATCTTGCTTCTGAGCAAGGTAGTTTTGATGGTACGTATGTTTTACTTGTATCAGATAAGCTGTGAATAACTTCTAGGGGCTGCTCTTCTCAGGGAGTTGCTATGTTTCCTTGTGTCTACAAGATAGTGATACATGTGATATGACAAGCATTTTAAGTCGTGTTGTTCTGGGAAATAGTGTGTTTTGTGTGTGTGTATGCACCTTTTTCCTATAGGTACCTAGGCTGTTTTACAGACTTGCCGTTCATTGATCTTCCTGTGTCTAAATTGGAGTATGATTAAAGCAACCATGATTATTCAGGAATTCAAAAGACTACTAAATAAATGAAAGAGTTTAACAGCTGTCTTAAGCCTGAGTAAACTGAAGTGCAAGAACAGGAGGACCCAGAATTGTCTCCGTGGAAATTTGAGGAATAAATTTAGGCTCTCATTCTCAGAACATAGCCTCTGTGAGTAATCTTTGTCTCTAAATATTCACTGTCTATAGGGCAGTGCATCAGATAGAGTGCTATCTGCAAAGCTAAAGCATAAAACCTTGGCAGTCACCATCCATTTTCCATAAGGTATATGTGTATCTTTCTATAGCCGTCAATATATGTTTATATATAAACATATTGACATATAAGTTGACATATAAGTTGCTCAGTCGTGTCCAACTCTTTGCAACCCCATGGACTGTAGCCCACCAGGCTCCTCCATCCATGGGATTCTCCAGGCAAGAATACTGGAGTGGGTTGCCATTTCCTTCTCCAGGAAATCTTCCCCACCCAGCGATCCAACCCAGGTCTCCCGCATTGCAGGCAGATGCTTTAACCTCTGAGCCACCAGGGAAGCCCTCTATAAGGCAGTGCATCAGATAGAGTGCTATCTGCAAAGCTAAAGCATAGATCCTTGGCAGTCACCATCCATTTTCCATAAGGTGTATGTGTATCTATCTATAGCTGTCAATATATGTTTATATAGAAAGGTTATGACTCTGATTTAGGGCCTCAGATCCTTTAGAGAATTTTGGTTAAATAGTTAGATATACTTCTATTTTAGGCCAGTCTCTAAAATAATAAATAATAAGTCACTTTTGTTTTTAACAGCACAAACCACAAAACTAGCAGTTAGTATGCAAAAGGAGCTTTTTTGAAAATAAATATTGATGGATCCTTTGAATTAAGAAAAGACCCAGTTGTATCTAGGATGACGGATTTGTACAAGGAGACCCCCTCTCAGCAGTGACTCTGGCAGATACTTGGCACTGTGGCAGAAGCAAGGGCCAGGAACATGAGGGTAGGCCAGAGCCCTGAGCAGACCCCAGACCCTACTTTCCTATCCAAGAGCAGGTATGAGATTTGCAGTGAGTAGATCTTTTGCACCAGCAGGAATGACCATCCTCAACTGACATAAAGTTCAGCCCTGGATGCAGATATGGGGGTTCATCTCCATTACCAAAGTTGTAAAGTTAAAAATCACAATTTCAAATATAAACTTTTTGAATTAAAAGTACATCTAGAAGTTCATGGGATTGCTGAAATTAAGAGGTTGGAATTTAAAACATTTTTGTGTGTGTTAGTCACTCAGTCATGTCCAACTCTTTGTGACCCCAGGAACCTTAGCCTGCCAGGCTCCTCTGTCCATGGAATTCTCCAAGCAAGAGCACTAGAGTGGGTAGCCATCTCTTTTTCCAGAGGATCTTCCTAATCCGGGGGGGATTGAACCCAGGTCCCCTGCATTGCAGACAGATTCTTTACCTTCCCCACCAGGGAAGCCCGAAACATTTTTAGTTACATATAAAATTGAAATTGGGGTTTTGTTATTGCTGTTCACAGAAATTGAATTCTGTTTAGTTTGAGGATTTGGAATAGCAGCTATTTGAAATGTCAGTGAAAAGGAAGGAGAAATTTAAATCTCAGTCTTGTTTCACTATTTGACTAGTTTATATTCTATACCAGTAGTGCTAAACCTGGGATGACTTAGCCCCACCCCCTGGGACTTTTGGCAATGTCTGGAAACATTTTTAGTTGTCACAAGTGAATGGGGAGACAGGACTGTCATCTAGTGAGTAGAAGCCAGGGATGCTACTAAGCATCCTCCAGCGCACGCCCCCACACCAAGGAATCATCCGGCTCAAGAGGTCAGTAGTGCCAAGGCTGAGAAATTCTGCTCAATGCCAAGTCATTATGTGCCCTTAAAACAGTCAGCAAAAGTATCTGAGCCATAATAAGTGGCAGCCTCTGACAGGAAGTGCATTCTTACTTTAAGCAACCTTAAGTGAGAAGTAATGCGTTGAGTGCTCACTGTGGTTATGGCCAAATATAACTTCTTCACTTCACTGACTTATTTTGTAGCTCCTGCTATTTTCCCTTCATATAAGGAATGAAAGTTATATTGGCATTTGAGTGCAAAACATGTATTTCTGTTGCTCACACAAAAATAGTTACCTTTGCACAGAAGGAAGAAAAGAGTATTTTTAGCCAAAGTCCACTGTTTGTCTTAACCTTCGCGTCAGATTGTGGCTTACTTCACCTCTCATTAAATTTAAAGGAAGTAACATAATCCTTCCAGAAAGTTCATATAAATTCTCAGATCTAGTGAGTGAGTCGCATGCTACCTAAAATGCACAGGATTATAATTGGGTAAAGAGAATCCACTTTCTAATTCTGAAGAATACTAGATTCTGTTGTTGCAAGATGAGAGTTTGGATGCTAAACAGTGTGCCGTGATAAACTACTGGGTTACAATTTCAGAATATAAAGTGGTTTAATTAGCTGGTAGAAACCAACCTGGATCATGTATTTTTTCTGGAACCAAGAGGTACTAAAGGAACTGATGGTCCGTTGTTAAGAAGCAAGAACGTGTAAAGAGGGCTCAACTAGAAAGCACTTTCTGCTTTTTCAGCTAGAATCTGAAACCGCAGGAGATTCTCTCTGTGCCTGGGAGCACATTCATTATTCAGCAGTAGGGTTTCCAGGCCTTTCTGGAGGGTGCGCCATTTACTGGCTCGTTGGTGGCAAAGGGTTTGAATTTTTTCTGTGACTCGTAGAAATACCTAGTTGAAAGAGTTGAAAATTCAACTATGTAGATAGGAGCTTATGGTTATTCTTTTTTTAAAATGTTATTTATTTATTTATATTTTTGACTGTGTTAGGTCTTCACTGCTGCATGGGCTTTTCTCTAGTTGTGAAGAGAGGGGGCTACTCTCTGGTTGTGGTGAGAGGACTTCTCATTGCGGTGGATTGCAGTGGCTTTTCCTATTGCCGAGCACAGGCTCAGTAGTTGTGGTTCCTGGACTTAGTTGAACTGAGGAACTGAGGTCAAGCTCTCAATGCAGGCCCTTTCTTGTTTAGATGTCATGCCACAGGCTCTGAGATGAGCACTTTCAGACATTTCCTTTCACCTTGCCATACATTTTCTAATACGCACAGATATCTCCCCCCACCCCCAGCCCCCAGGTATACTGAACAGGGGTCTTCAGTCCCAGCATTTTTAGACTGATACTAAAGAAAACCTGTTTACAGATAACTATATCTCTGTCTGAGTGTCTTGCAAGTTCTGCTTAATCTCCTCATACGTTCAGCAAAAATTGATGGGGCCTGATGTCCATGACAAGCCACGCTGGCTGCTGATGGCTGAGTATTTGCAGCTGCTTCTGCAGTCCTTCTAATGTGAAAGAATGTGGCTGTCAAGACTTCTAATCACCAGTCCTCTAATCACACTGCACCCTTGCCTCTGACCAAGAGGATATTCCTAATATGGCAAATCATGCTAGGGACCTTGACATCTCTTTTCTTCCCCAGTGTCTATAGAGTATTAGAAATTTTGAACTAGTGACTTCACACCTAATTCATAGCTGGCGTTTAATTTCCCACAATGAAGTGTCTAACTTTCTATGCTGTTAATATTTGTGGACTGTCTTGCACTTACTTCATAACCAACATTATATGTTTTCTGAAGAGTTGTACCATAACTGTTGCAAAACACATATACAGTAACATTTTATAGACTCTGACAAGATAAGGTCAACTTCAGGACTTAACAGTGAGAAGGAAGAGAGGTGATGATTTCATAGATACTAGTCAGCAGTTTTATCTCCACACATGAGAGTACAATAAGGCTGATTCACTTGACTCTTCATTTGATTAATCTGGATGCAAGTTGAGATTTTTATTGCCTTTCCTCCCGTGACTCCAGAGTATCCTAAATTAAGGATGCCTATACAGTTGAAATGGTTGGATGGCATCACTGACTCTATGGACATTAGTTTGAGCAAGCTTGGGAGTTGGTGATAGACAGGGAATCCTGGCATACTGCAGTCCATGGGGTCGCAAAGAGTTGGACACAACTGAGCAACTGAACTGATACAGTTGAAAAGTTTAGTGCTTGATAGTTGCTATATATTCAATTTCGTTTCCATGTATTACCATCAAAAACCTAAGTGAAAAATTAGAATTCATATTTTCCAATTTCAAGTATCCATCTTTTAAAAAAATGGAATTCATTAGTGTAATCTAAATACTCTAAACTTTTTTTGAAGTCATGAAATTTTGGTCTGTAGTTGAATTTTCAAAAAAAAAAAAAAAAGAACAGAGTAAATTGGTGTAGAACGTTAGGTATGGTTTTCCTTAAACAGGATCTAACATCTGCTGTGAGTTCATTAAACTGTGTGTTCCCTATGCTGATTTTAAGGGGTCACTGAGACCCTTAAACTGAATTTTTTTTCTGTGCTTGGAAATGTAAACTGGGAGAGTACAACGAAGTTTTTAAATAATTTTAAAAGAGTTGGTTCTAAATTCTAAATTTTAAAGTGTAAGATTGACCCGAGTGCTACCTTCTCTAACTTTTGTGATTAGTTTGGATTCAAGCTGTCCAAAAAAGGAGTGAAGGAGAGAGGTATTCCCAGATAGTACTTGTCTTGTTCAAACCAGAGATGCTCAGAAATTCAGATGTGCCTCACCTGGTTCCCTGACATGAAAGGTTCCACTTTGACAGGTGCTCATGGTAGGCTTTCCCCAGTAGCCCACAGACTAGGCTACTTGTGGCTATATAGGCCTTAAGCTGTGTTGTCAGTTGCTTTGAAAATTACTCTGTTCTCTTGTGTTTGTATCATTCAGTAATTAAATTTTAATTGATAGTTTGGGTACTATCTTGAATAAAGATGAAAAGCAAAAGTCATATCATGTAGCAAAATAAATGAGTACACACAATTTTTAAGAGCTGTTTTTATCACACTGTACCTACCCATGAGTTTTTTTTTTTTTAACTTAGCCATCTGTTTCTAGCCTCGTAACCAGCAGAGATCATGAACTCTTGAGAAATAGAGACGGAAGGAAGAACTAAAGTGTTTATGTGTACAGGTTCTTAGGGGGGTCATTTTACTTCTTCATTTATTCCTTAACAGTTTTGTGAAGTAGTCATTTATTTATTCATTAATAATTCAGTAGATATTTACTGAAGGCCTGCTATGTGGCTGTACTGGGCACCAGCATCGATACAGTTTGGACAGCCGCTTGCCAGACAGTCTGGCAAGGTCTGAAGCAGACAGTCTTTCTTGAAGCTGTGGCGGGGTTGTATGAGTGTAGTTTAATGTCTTCTCTTCCAGTGGATCATCACATGCTGCAACATTCATGAAAATATATTTTGGGAATGGCACAGGATGAAGGAAAATATTATACTGGCTTTATTACAGATTAATTACTTAAAATTCATTGCCCTGACTAGAGAAAGCAGTTGATATATTCCTCATTCTAAAATGCCTGTAAAGATGAGGACACTTAAGTCTTCTATCTCTGCAGCTACTGTTTCTCCCCTCTAAACCATAATGTCCAGAAATGTTTTGTCTTTTTATTGTTAAAAAAGTGGATGTGTTTTATTTGATTAATGAGATATGGTTGATTTATAATATATGTAAGTTTCAGGTGTACAACGTAGTGAGTTGCCATTTTTAAAGGTTACACTCCTCTCATAGTTATTACAATATATTGGCCATATTCCTTGTACTGGATAGTCTATCCATGTAGCTTAGTTTATACGTAGTAGTTGGTACCTCTTAACCCCCCTACCCCTATCTTGTCCCCACTTCCCTTTCCCCACTGGCAACCGTTAGTTTTCTGTGTCTATAAGTTAGTCTTTTTTAATCAGCAGCACAGTTGATAGTCTCCAGTTGTTTTCTGGGTTTAGAATTATTTTTGCAAATGATTAATTTTGTCTTAGTTTCTGTCATACATTCCTATAGTATTGAAAAAAAATCATTTGAGCTCATCATTTGGGGAAGATACTAAGTTTAAGCGCTAGGAATAGATAAGTAAATAATACAGTTTTCTTTTTAACCCTACCTGTATAAAGCTTGTACACTGTATATCCTATGAGACCTTACATTTAACACCTAATTACACAATTAATTATGTAATCATGAATCTGATCAATTCAGAGTGCTAAAAGAATCTAGACTTAGGAGGAGCTGCCTTAAATTGAGAAAGTGAAATTTAAACCACAAATAAGTGTTTCCTTGCACCTATGTAATCATTTAATGGCTTGATTATTTAAAATGATTTTTAAAGTGAGAAACAAAAGCTGAACATGAAATGGTAAAATAAATCAATCATTCTTGATTTAAATGGATTGAGGCCAGCGAGATGCAGTGATGCTGAGACCAAGGCTCAAAGTACCTGGATTCCCATGAGCCACCTGGGTTAATCCGATGATCCTTAGTAAACCTGATGGAAATATCCCCAAGAACTGGAACACTCACAAACAGTAACTTAGTATCTTTGGCATGCTCTCTGTAGACAAGATAACACCTGCTGAGCATGTTATAGGAATTCAGTGTTAAGGACTGAGTCACATTTTCATTTCAGCATTTGTCTATCTCTCGCTTATGTTGTTCAGTCACTAAGTCGTGTCCAACTCTTTGCGACCCCATGGACTGTTGCCTGCCAGGCTCCTCTGTCCATGACATTTTCCAGGCAAGAATACTGGAGTGGATTGCCATTTCCTTCTCTGGGGAATCTTTCTGACCCAGGAATCAAACCTGCATCTCATGTGGATTCTTCACCACTGAGCCACCTGGGGAGCCCATCCCTCTCCTATAATATTAACCATATTTTGCTTTAAATTGTTTGCTTCGTTTATGCTCTTCTATTCCCTGATTAGATTGAAAACCATATGAAAGCTGGAGCCAATTTTAGTCATCATTCTATAGTACCTATATGCAAGTTATATAACCTCAGACATTTTCTATAGAAATGACATTTCTGAGAGTTACATTATCTAATAAAATTTAAAAAGGGTCATTCTCTAAAGACCCTGCGGCTGCTGCTGCTGCTGCTGCTAAGTCGCTTCAGTCGTGTCCAACTCTGTGTGACCCCAGAGACGGCAGTCCACCAGGCTCCCTGGTCCCTGGGATTCTCCAGGCAAAAGCACTGGAGTGGACTGCCATTTCCTTCTCCATTGCAGGAAAGTAAAAAGTGAAAGTGAAGTTACTCAGTCATGTCTGACTCTTCGAAACCCCATGAACTGCAGCCTACCAGGCTCCTCTGTCCATGGGATTTTCCAGGCAAGAGTACTGGAGTGGGCTAAAAGACCCCGTAAAGTGAAAGTGAAGTTGCTTAGTCGTGTCCGACTCTTTGTGATCTGTGGACTGTAGCCCACCAAGCTCCTCCGTCCATGGGATTCTCCTGGCAGGAATACTGGAGTGGGTTGCTGTTTCCTTCTCCAGGGGATCTTCCCGACCCAGGGATTGAACCCAGGTCTCCCGCATTGCAGGCAGATGCTTTAACCTCTGCGCCACCAGGGAAGCCCAAAAGACCCTAGACCAGTGCTTCTCAGATTTTAATATGCAAACAAAGCATCTAAGGATTCAAATGAACATTCTGATTCTGTGGGTCTGGTGGGATTGGGGACTTACTATTCCATAGTTCTGTCAAACTCTGAGGTGGTGGCCCTACTTCTGGATCCTTGTGTTGAGCAACATGGTTCTGGGGGAACATATCCTTGGGGCTGAGAAATTCAGGTTCATGTTTAAACCAAAATTCATCCCCCTACTCTGCCCTGCTATTCTTAGTAGGCAAGCCGGCTGCCAACAAACTGTGGGAAAGCACACAGAATACTTAAGCATTGAATGGTGCACACATTAGAAAACATAGCAGCACGCAATTCCGTTTCTGTCTCATAAAATAATGGACACAGTTTCTATAAGTGCTGTGATATGTTCGTGTTTATCAGGTTCCTGACTCTGGTCAAAAGACCTGGAAATGCTGAGTGGTTGTAACGTCATCTCTAGCACTTGGCCAGCCTGGGGGAAGGAAGATACAGAATTCTGGTGTTTGCTTTTGTTGCAGAACAGGTGCCACGCGTCTCTCGTTCCGTTTCCTTTCTGTCTGTCTCTCACCTCTGTCACCACACCCACGCTTGCTGGATCACAGCTGCTGGCACGTCTGCTAATCATGCTTGTTGGTTCTGAGCTGATTGAGAAGAACAGTGTCTTAACCCATCAAAATCAATAAAAGTTGCCTCTGGAAGCCTGACTCGAATGTACTGGACAAAAGTCCTAGGGTTTTCATTGGGAAAATTCAGCAGCCTTCATTACATCCATGTCTTGTAGCACAGACCTGCTTAGATTTGGATTCTGCTTTAAAGTGTGCTCAAGTTTAGGAACTTCCAATGAAAGGATATTGACAGCACCAAACACAGATTTTTCTAGTGCAACTAAAACATAGTTTTGCATGATCTTGAAACGTGCAGTTGTATATTTGGGAGAAGATGGTTAGATGGCTGAATTAAAAAATTATATAAGAAATCATAGGCTTCTAGGTGGTATTTAATTCTATTTTTAATCCACCACTTGTGACTAAAGGGTCACCCTTCATAGTACATAATGAAGTCAGTGGCCATGGGATTTTCATGGTCTGTATGTTCTGTACCCTGAGAGGTAGGGGCCTCGTTGAGGGTGTAAGGACTAACCAGTTGAATGTGTACCTTTGATTCACACGTCTGCTGCCCTGCCTCTTCCACTTCTTGCTTGTTTCCTGTTCTAGCAGTGCTTCTCAGCCCTGCCATGGCACACAGCTGAGGGACTGATGGTGTTTGGAGGGTACCTGAGAGTGAACGGAAGCGGAAGCGGCCTTCTGTGGCTAGAGGCAGCTGGCCAGGGGCTCTGAGGGATCAACAGAACTCTTGACTCCTGTTTCCCAGGCTCGCCCTGTCAGACTGGGGAGTCCTGCCTTATGCAAACTCTTCTGACCTTCGTGGAATCGGATTTCTTGTCTGCATTACAGTGTCATCAGTAATTTTAAGTGGAATTGATTAATTTTAAAAGAAAAGTCTTTAAATGTGGAAGGAAAAAGCAAGTAGTAGAAAAAGATACGTAATATGATGCCTAGTTTTATAAAGTTCAAAAACAAGTGAAAATGCATATATTGTCTGGAGATACACACACATGTGCTAAAGGAAATCAAGAGAATTATAAACAAATTTCATAATAAATAGTTCCTTCTGAGGTCGAGGTCAAGGGCAGTGAAATTGGGTAAGGGAACCTCCACAGATAATTTAAAGTGTTGGTAATGAATGAGTTTTTCAGTTGGATATTGGGTATATTTAGTGGTGTTGTATGCTTTATAACGTACACATATATTTTTCTTCTGATAATATATTTCATACTGAAAATAAGTGAAAAATGGAAAGAAAAGGTCTTGGCACAATTCTCATTCTTTCCCCAATTGTATTATTAATATGCTAAAATTACCAAAATAATGTAACAATATGAAGGAAAAGTTGGAGTGAGGGAACATCGGTAACACCAATCCCCTCACACTCCTACTGTTGTTGAATTTATTATCTTCTGGTAGGAATGTGTATGTTCTTGGGCCTTCCTTAGTGGTAAAGAATCTGCCTGCCAATACAGGAGACCCAGGAGATGAGGGTTCAATCCCTGGGTTGGGAAAATCCCCCGGAAAAGGAAATGGCAGCCCACTCCAGTATTCTTGCCTGGAGAATTCCACNGACGCACTGGGAGGTTAGGAGCAGCCCCATCACTAGCTCGCCGTCAGCTGGCTTGTGACCTGACGGGAGTTAACGCTGCCTCCGTGCTGCTCTCCCTGGAGGGTGTCGGCTCCACAGTTTGGTAACGAGGCTTCTCAGAGAGATGCCTTGCCTTTCCCCATTGCTAGTTATTTAGGGATGTGGAAACCAGATCACAGAACTCATTTTCCCTTCCCTTTGCCAGAAAATTCTTTTGTTTTGTTTTGCAGATATCCGTCTCCAGAGACATTTTTCATTACGTTTTTTGTTACAACTGGGAAGGGCTAAAAAGGCAGGCAGTTACGTTTTCTTTTCTGTTTTAAGTTAGTATAAAATTGTGGCCCAAATCTTTGAAGCTTCCCTGGTAGCTCAGTGGTAAAGAATCTGCCTACCAATCCAGGAGATGTGGGTTTGATCCCTGAGTCAGGAAGACCCCCTGGAAAAGGAAATGGCAACCTACTCTAGTATTCTTGCCTGGAAAATCCCATGGAGCCTGGTGGGCTGTGAGTCCATGGGATTGCAAAGAGTCTGATACAACTTAGCAACTAAACAACAACACAGACAGTCATGAACTCTTGGGCTGCCATCGCTACCGGACGGAGAACCCTGTGCACAGCTGGGAACTCAGAGTGAATTCAAAGCCCCACTGTTGGGCTCAGGATGACCTTGCTGGTGTCCAGGACCGAGTGGCTCTGTGGTGTGCTGGCCTTCCCCAGGACAGCACAGGTGGTGGCAGGTGGAATGAAACTCAGGAGCGGTTTAGAGGCTTCATGGAAGAAGTCAAGAGTTTGGCTCACCACTCCTAGCACCTGTGTGCCTTGAGAATGCCAAGACAGTATTTAGATGCCCCAGAACCTCACCACCTTGGATATCTTACAGTGTAGCCTTTGCTCTTACATGAAGTTTCTGCAAAAGGACGACCTGACATGAATCAAAATTAACATGAATTTGAGCCACAGGGATAGCATATCTAAAGCCTTTCTCTGCAAACTGTTTGGACAGAATAAACCACAAAGGAAGCAGATTCTAGTTTTACCACTTTGAATGGATTCTCAAACATAGCTTCTGAAAAACCAAATTAATAATATTTTCTGTAACAGAAGATCCTGTTTAATACTGCATAACTTGAGAACCAAAATGCTTGGTTTAGAACTTTTCAATTAATTTGTAATATATGTGTTGAAAAACAAGCTCATAAATGTATTTCTTAATGAAATAATATTTCTGAAAGTGCCTCGCATAATGTTTGGGAAATAGCAGGCTCCTAGTTAATATTCGTTTCTTTATGTTTTCTCCATCTGGAGGGCCTGTTTTATCCATATAGCATAGATTTTGGCTTGTACATAATGCTGGGCGAAATCTCATTAGTCTTTTTAAAATCAGCCATTTAGTTCCATTTTTACTTTCTATNCCTCGCATAATGTTTGGGAAATAGCAGGCTCCTAGTTAATATTCGTTTCTTTATGTTTTCTCCATCTGGAGGGCCTGTTTTATCCATATAGCATAGATTTTGGCTTGTACATAATGCTGGGTGAAATCTCATTAGTCTTTTTAAAATCAGCCATTTAGTTCCATTTTTACTTTCTATTAAATCCACTGACTAAAAGCTGTTAATGTTATGCTATATAAAACTGGCCTAAAGCAAAGAACTCTATGGTATTGCTTCAAACTGCCATACATATTAATTGGTCAAATTGATTGACTAAAAACTTGATTTGTCAAATTTCCAAATAAATATTTCAACTTACGCTTTTACTTGAGTTTAAATATGATCTAAGACCTTGCCTAGTGATCTAATCTCAGAAACTAGATCTACAGACCCAAAAAATTTTTTCCATTTGTTTGCTGCCTTAGATGTTTCAGAGAATGTTCATATCCATTATTTCTTTCCCAGAAATGTAGCTTATTCGGTAAGACCTTTTCAAGCCTCTTTAAAGTCAGTATTTTCTGAAAGTGAAATTGAACCTTTGGTGTCCTCATTTCAGTTGTGTACACATATTTCTGATGTGGTGGTTTTTCCTTGATCCCTGAGAGACCCCTGGCTCCTCTTCTGCCCGGGACTGTTGTCATTGAAAGTATAGACCATCTGTGTTCATTTCTTCCCACACTCCTCCATCTTCATCTAAAACCCTGAGGAGCTGTAGTTGGTATGGCTCTTATTTTTTCATCCATTTGTTGTCTTCTTACTGATTATCCAGCATGGAGCATATGGAGGGTGCCTCACAGAGGACCGGAAGAATGAATGAGGGCGCTGTAATCTCATCAACCTGGCGAATGCTTAAGCATGCGGAGCTTCCTGTGGCACATCCCATGGTGCAGTCCATCCCATGGTGCAGTCCAGCATGGTTTGGGTGTTGAGGAACCAAGTCTGTGGCTCCACGGACGTCTTTCTTTCTGGGTGTCAGGGGTACCTGCTGGGCCCCAGGTGCTCCATGTCTCAGCACAGCCATCGGGTCGTTCTGACTTCACCTCTGAGCGCCTGTCGGATGGTCTGTCCTCAGATCTTACTGCTGCGGCCCATTCTGCCACCCGGGTCCTCATCACAAAGCGGGAAGCTTCCACGACAGTCCCATTGCAGCCTTCAGAGGCTGCTCTGACAGTAGGCACAAAAGGGTCTGAGGAGTAACGTCTCATGGGCCGGACTCTGGCTGGGAAATGCCATTTCACAGGAGAGGGAGCTCATGGGAGGGGAAGAACATGGGGATTGAGTGGAAGATTCAGGCTTCTCGGAGGTCTCAAGCTGGTGGGCTACAGACTGTATTTGTCCCATGGATATGTTTTGTCTTCCTAACATAATTTTCTTTTTTAAAATGTTCTCAGTTATTAATGCTTAAAATTAGGGAATTTCACATGAAATGCAAATTTCCAAGTCCTTTCTTAAAAAAAGTCAGATGTTTAGCAGGATGTGGAAGAAGAATGTCAAAGATAGTTACCAGCATGGGACCTAAGCAGCTGGAACAGAGGAGCTGCCATTTCCCAAGATGGGGAAGACTGTGAGCAAAGTCAGTTATCAGGAGCAGGGACTGACCAGAGCTGTATCCGGTGTGTTAAGTTTTGAGGCAAATATTAAACATCCTAGTGAAAATGTGGAAGAGGTGAGTAGGTACAGGAGTTGGGAGTTCAGGAGAGAGGTCGGGTAAGACATTGCCACAGGAGTGTCAGCATATAGGTGATATTTATAGCTGGGAGACAAGATGATATCAGCAAGAGAGTGGTTATGATACAGAAGAGTCCTGAAGACTGAGCCCCGAGACGGGAAAATGTGGAACAACAGGAACAAGAGACCAAGACCAGCAAGGCAGGAGGAAACCCTGCAAAGTGAGGTTTTGCACAAGCCAAACAAAGAAAACATTTCAGGAGAGGGGCAGTGATCCATCCATGTCAGGTGCTATGGTAAGCCAGGTCAGAGGACCGCTGAGCAGTGGTCCTGGACCTAGAATGTGGGGTCACCGGTGACTTTGGCAGGGACACGCCTGGTGGAGGGTGGAGGAGAAAACCTCATCACAGCAGAGCCCAGGGAAGGGAGAATTGGAACCCTCTGAAGCATTTAATTAAGAGAGAGAAGAGAAAGGGACTCCTAACTGGATGGGGAATGTTGGACCAAGAGACAGTGGTGGTGGTGGGTTTTTAAGATGGAAGCAGTTACAGCATATTTGTGTGTTGATGGAAATGATCCAGAGGGAGAGAGAGCAGTGAAAAACCTGGAGGGAGACTTGCTGAGTGATGTCCTTGAGTAGGTGAAAAGGAATGTGTCTGAGTGCACAAGTGGAGAGGTTGGCTTCAGACAAGGGGAGGACGGTTGTGTGGGCACGGATGCAGGTGGGTGGCTGTGTATTTTTTGATCAAGTGAATGAATGAGCAGTCAGCTAGAAGAAGCTGAGAGTGACACGCTACCCCCAGGAGTCTCCCTAGTGACCTTACCTAATGGAGCTCTCCCTGCTGCTTTGTGAAGAGTAGCCAACCAGATAGGTGGCAGAGCTGACAAGGTCCAAGTTGAGGTTATTATTTTTTTAATGTTTGTTTATGGCTGCCCTGGGTCTTCATTGCTGTGTGTGGTCTTTCGCTAGATTGAGTGAGCGGGAGCTCTTCTTCACTGTGGTGTGTGGGTTTATCATTGCAGCGGCTTCTCTTGTGGAGCACAGGCTCTAGGGTGCAACAGGCTCAGTAGCTGCAGTGCTTGGGCTCAGTTGCTCCGCAGCATGTGGGGTCTTCAGGTATGGAACCTGTGTCTCCTCCATTGGCAGGTAGATTCTTAGCCCCTAAGTGAGTGAAGTCGCTCAATCGTGTCTGACTCTTTGCGACCCCATGAACTGTAGCCCACCAGGCTCCTCGTCCTTGGGGTTCTCCAGGCAAGAATACTGGAGTGGGTTGCCGTTTCCTTCTCCAGGGGAACTTCCCGACACAGGGATCGAACCCAGGTCTCCTGCATTGCAGGTAGACACTTTAACTTCTGAGCCACCAGGGAAGCCCCTTGGCCCCAAAACTTGGGACTTCCCTTAGCCCCTAAACCCCAGGAAAGTCCAAAGTTGAGCTTATTAAAGTCTGGGTTTGAGTACTGATGTTTTGGGCATTTCCAGGGCACAATTGGGAGGGTTATTTAATTTAGCTTGAAAGACAAAGAAAGATTGGGTGGTTCCCTGGAGGCTGCAGTTGTTTGGTGCTGGGTAGCAGCTGTCTTCTGGTGATGGGAAAAGCACTCACCCTATGACCCCCCCACCTCACCAGCTCCACTCTCTGCATGACCAGCCCACCCCATGGGCACTTGGCTTTATAACTCTTGATCTAGATTGTGAGTGGGTAAGAGAAGGAAGTTTTTGGTGAGAGGAGGAGGTAGCTGATCAACTATGGGAATCGGTTTGGGTTTGTGTGTGAGTGGGAACCCGGAAAGATACGAGAGTAAGTAGCCGCAGACCAGAGAGCGTGAGTCACTGAAATGGTCCGAGGATGATTGGCACAGCGGCCACGTTTCCTAGGGAAGGATTGGGCTGGCAGTGCTGCGTGTCTCTTCTTGGAACCTGCGTGAACACTGCAGGCAAAGAGCTTCGTGAGAATTAAAATTGCTCCTGTGTGCACCCATCATGGGTTAGTTCCCATTCTGCTCTGACCAGTCCTGTCGTCTCATCCACACCTTACCGGCTGCATTTCTGAACTGCTAAACTGGTCGTGAAAATTCTATCTGATCTTTTGGTAACACCAGGTCACAGGGATTATTTTAACAGCTAACCTAAGCAGTATTATTGCTGGCTTGGGTTCAAACTATGTCTTGTGATCTGGACGTCACTTTTGAGATTCTATCAAGTTAAAATTAGAACACTTATTTTAAGAGATGTGTGCAAGCTGAGACAAATCCCCAGTAGTGGGTCAGANCCAAAGAAGACATACAGACGACAAGCAAACACACGAAAAAATGCTCAACATCACTCATTATCAGAGAAATACAAATGTAAAACACAATGAGGTAGCGTCTCACACCAGTCATGATGGCTCCTATCAAGAAGTTTACAAGCAAGAAATCCTGGAGAGGGTGTGCGATAAAAGGGAACTCTCTCACGCTATTAGTGAGAATGCAAACTATCCCTGCCACTATGGAGAACAAGGTGGAAATAGAGCTGTCATAAAACCCAGCAAATCCACTGCTGGACATACACACTGAGAAAGCCAGAACAAAAAGAACTGGGTCATCCCTTCATTGGTAACAGAGGAGTTGGTGGAAAATAGCAGGACAGGCAAATTCTGGTTTTGCGGTAGATGCTTGAGCAGGTACAGGGGGTCCCTCGAGTCCTGAANGAAAGCCAGAACAAAAAGAACTGGGTCATCCCTTCATTGGTAACAGAGGAGTTGGTGGAAAATAGCAGGACAGGCAAATTCTGGTTTTGCGGTAGATGCTTGAGCAGGTACAGGGGGTCCCTCGAGTCCTGAATTGTCTTTGCCTGTCAGGCCTCTTCCTCATGACCTTTGTCATGGGTAGGATCTCTCGTGCTGGATCCTGGAACTCTGGGACCTCCTCTGGTCCATTCTGATTCAGCTCTTCATTCACCTTGGAGCACTGGCTACAGAGATTTGAGTCTCTGATTTTTTTAAGTTTCCATGTGGTGGGCGGTTTCTAAGACATTTTCTTGGTCAGCTTTGCCTGAAGGTGATTATTCACTCTCACAGTTACTCTGGCCACCTGGAGAAAACAAGAGAGCGGTAGAGAGTGGCATTGGTTTGGGGAAGAGGTTGAAGTTGGACAAGAACGACAGCTTCAGGAAAAAGGGTGTGGGCAGAGAAGGGTTATGTGCCAGGCAAGGACAGGGGAGGGGGTCTTCTGGAGTGCAGTCAATGGGCAAGATGTTGTTGGTGGGTTCAGCTCATCTTAACATGTTTCTGGACCTCAACTGAGACGAAGTCTGCCTCTTTTTGTNCCTCCCTGGTGGCTCAGTGGTAAAGAATCTGCCTGCCAATGCAGGAGACATGGGTTCAATCCCTGGTCCAGGAAGATTCCACACGCCTCAGAGCAACAAAGTCTGTGGACCATAATTACTGAGCCTGTTCTCTAGCGTCTGGGAACCAAAATGACTAAACCCACATGCCACAACTATTGAAGGCTGCACACCTAGAGCCTGTGCTCTACAACAAGAGATGTCACCACAGCGAAGAAGTAAGCCCCACTCACCGCAGCTAGAGAAAGCCTGACCACAGCAATGAAGGCCCAGCACAGCCAACACAAATAAATGTTTCCCTCATTCACTATAGGAAAGAAAACATTTAACATTTGTCTTGTGGCCATATAAACTTTTTTTTAATTAATTTATTTTTTAAATTTTACTTTACAATACTCTATTGGCTTTGCCATACATTGACATGAATCCACGACAGGTGTACACGAGCTCCCAATCCTGAATCCCCCTCCCACCTCCCACCCTACAACGTCTCTCTGGATCATCCCCGTACACCAGCCCCAAGCACCCTGCATCCTGCTTTCATGTGAGCAGCAGTAGTATCACCTTCATTGAGGGTATGACCATTACCCAACACCGAGCAAAACTAATATCCATCCCCTTGGAGCATGGAGCCATGTAGAGGCTTCCAAGCCCCTACCTGGGAGGGAAGGACAGGACCTTCCTCCCGGAGGAGTCTGGAATGACACCTTCTCTTTTCAGGGCCTTTCCTCCACGGTACAGGGATACCAGCCACTTTGCTGGGATTCAGTTACTTAAATGGGAAGACAAGTCATCTTTCCCACATGGTAAACCTTGGGAAATTGAAAGGAAATACCAACACTGGTTGCTGTCAGGTATAGGATGAACAAGATCTACTTTCAAAGTGCATCATCTCTAACTTTCACAAAACATAATTACTAGAACCTAAGGCAATGGCAAGCCACTCCAGTGCTTCTGCCTAGAAAATCCCATGGACAGAGGAGCCTGGTAGGCTTTAGTCCATGTGGTCGCTACAAGTTGGACACAACTGGGCGACTTCACTTTCACTTTTCACTTTCATGAATTGGAGAAGGAAATGGCAACCCACTCCAGTGTTCTTGCCTGGAGAATCCCAGGGACGGGGGAGCCTGGTGGGCTGCCATCTATGGGGTCGCACAGAGTCGGACACGACTGAAGAGACTTAGCAGCAGCAGCAGCAAATAAAACTGACAGGTTTATCCAACTACTCATTCTTCCTCAGGGAAGTTTTTTTTTTTTAAAGGGAAGAACTGAGTCACACCTACATCAGTGCCCTGCCCCCTCATGCTCTTATTTTATTCTGCCCTACACAATAAAGAAATAAACAAGTAATAAATTTTTAAATTGTTTTTTAAGATGAAACAATGCCTTTTATATTAAGGCATCATACTCCCTGTGCCATCAACAGAAAGTACAGTCAAATTAGTTCCTACAAACCTACCTATCTCCACAAGCTCCCCAACCTTCGCTCCTCTACCAGCCACAGCACCTGAAGCTTTCTCTATGATCCAGCACCATTCCCCTTACTATTCCACCTATTCATCCTGCCTTCCTCCTCGAATCTGTGGTTAAGAAACACAGACAGGTTATTACATTTCAATAAAGCAGTCCAGACAGTCTGATAGGGTTTTGTAAAATGCTTACTGCTTTATGTTCTGTGTATTACTCAATAAGATTAATATAAACATATGAATCTGAGCTCTGGAAACATTTAGGATTGTTTCTAAATCTCTATAAACTATTTCTTTAAAAATGATTTGTAAATCACTGACAGTTCTACTTAATTTGCTCGCTAGTCATTAAATACATATGACCCATTATCTCAAGGTAACTGAATGAACACTGTAGACCAACTCTAATCAAGCACTCTTCGGTTTCGTGAATAATACGTGAGCAAGATATGGTCCCAACATCAAAGAATTCAGTTTAGTGGGAGGTCCAGAGGATGAGCTGGTTGGATGGCATCACCAACTCAATGGACATGAGTTTGAGCAAATTCCAGGAGACAGTGAAGGCCACCGAAGCCTGGCATGCTGTAGTCCATGGGGTCACAAAGAGTTGGACATGACTTAGCCACTGAACAATAATATAGGTAAAAATTACAACACAGCCTTGGCGAATAGTGGAGTAGAAGCATATACCTGGTACAGAAAAAGGCATAAAAGATGGAGTTTCTTTTTGGAGTCTTTCTCAAAGGCCCACCTGCTAAAAATATGCATTCTTCCCCAAATCTCCCATGGTGTGTGCAATATTGACAACTGTGGTTGTTCATTTGGAATAATAAATTACTTACAAAAATTCCACATACAATATTGGGCGTTATTTGGAAAAGCATGATTCCTTAACATCTACCATTATATTAGCACAGATTCATTTGCATAAAAAAAGTGGAACACAAGATATGTGTGTGTTTTGGTGAGATACCTTACATGTCATGGGACACAGTCCATCAAGGACTAGCTCAGATGAGACATATATTCAGAAGTACCCAGAAGGTCGACCAGCAGGGTGAACACATGACTAAAGAGTAACTAGGCCTTGTCCTGACCAGACTTTTATTAAAAACAGGTTACGATTATTTCTTCTAAAACTAGGTCATTAATTAATCAGTAGGTATTTATTGGACACATTTCTCCCAGTTTGAGTCTTTATAATATAGTCTTTGGAGTCAAATCAAGACCACCCTTTTCTTTCCTAAGACTGATTTAGGACATCATCATGCCCTCTTGCAGCAAGATATGCAAACATAGGGGAAAAAATATTAAGTTGAGGTTTCTGATGCTTCGGTAAGTGGTAACTGACCTACCCAGGCAGAATTGCTTTACACTGCTCTTATATCATGTTCATGTCTTCTTGTTCTGTTGTAGACAGGTCACCAGTTCCTTCTCTTGTTATAGACCATCTGGTGTTAGCTGCTCACCCTTAATCTTTCTTTAATCAACTCCACCAGTTTTCCTTCCATCCCTGCCTTAAGCAAATGAGGAAAAAATGAAAGTTTCTAAGACTTATTTAAAAGACTGAAGTTCAAGAGAGGCCAAATAATAACTCAGCATCATTAACTATCAACAAATTTGGGGGCAACAATTGGGCTCTGAATCTGTCTCCAATTCTCGGAGACTCTCACTTCACAAAGATGAATCAAAGATTATCTCTCCCACACCATGCTCACACTGTATGTATTTCTGAGTGGTAATTACAACTGGACTACTGCTACAGTCTACAATGTTTTCTTCTAATTGACAAAAAGTGTAGGGAAATTCTTGAAAGAGAAGTTTATTAATAATGAAAATGGCACAACTCTATACATGAGAAAAAAGACCTTTCATATACATAAAGACTGCTAAAATTTTATTTCTAAATAGATAGTATTAAGACTAGAGCATGTCAAGCAAACAGTACAGTAACATGAGCTTATCTGACCCATACTTTTAAATACAGTGTCATCATAAACAAGATGAAACAGAAAAATCTTTCATTATCCACACTCCATATTGAACATATATGATGGTATGTACACAGTCACTTCATAATCATCACAGTCCACATACATAAATAATTATACCTTATTCTCTGATATTATAGTTATATTTTTCCTATTTACTCCCTTAACCACTAAGAAAGCAACTAAGTGAAGGAAAAAAGGATAAGGAATCATTTCAACTAGGCTGTAGCTGTAAATTGTGTGTTTTAATCTGTCTTATTACCCCAAGGGGAGTGATTTAACCTGTGTCTTGTTAAATCAAACAGCATGACTCAAGGAAATTTTTATTTAGATTCTTTACANGGTATTAGCACATGCTACCCAATGCCTGTCTGCTGTACAAGTTTTTAAGTCACATCCTCTGTCTCATCACCACCTGCCTCACTGACCTTAGCTGTCAGTGACCTCTTTTCCTCTGAACTCCTAGGGTGCTTGCCGTTCCCATCTTCCTTTTGGCGCTTGTATTCACCTTTATCATTGTTTCGTTTTATATGTATATAGATTATATACATAGGACAGACAGAATAGGACCATTCTTAACTCTTACTTTTCTTATATTATGATACATAGTGTGTGTGTATTGTGAAATATAGTATATACACAAGAGGATATACAGAAGTGTTCAGTTTTAAGAGACATCCACCACCCAAGTTCAGAAGTGGACTATAACCAGCATCTTAGAAGCCCCTTTTTGTCTCTTTCCTCTCACGGCTTCCCCTCTCTTCTCAAGATAACCAATATCATGAAATTTACATTGATTACAGTTTTCTGCTCTTTAAACAGTACTTTTTTTTGTTTGTCCTTATGTAAGTAGATTCATATGTATGTATCCATATTTACACACATATGAATACATACCTGTATTCATATTTCTGTTTGAATTTGTAGAGTTCATATTTTTAAAAATCAGTCATCTATTGGCTACAGGATGTGTGTAGCTACAGTTCACTTGTTTTGATTGCTGTCGTGTATTCTGTGATATCAGTATACCAGGAGTTGTCCTTAAAAAAACTGAATGGATAAGTAACCATCAAATTTCAGTGACATTCAACAGTCAGCAGTGTGTTTCTTGCTCATATAGTGACTAGATTGGGACAGCTCTGATTGTCTCCTCTGAGTTAGGAGCCAGGCTACAGGTTTGATCCACATCTGTTGCAATTGTCTTGTTCTTCTGGAACATTCTTCTGCTGGCAGAAGTTGTAGCTTCTCAGGCTGAACAGAAACAAGCAATGCTTTAGAAGGCACACTGTCCCTTCTGCCCACATTTCATCAGTGAAAGCAAATCATGCAAAGACACCAATATGAAGGAGGCAGGAAAGAGACTGGGCAAAAAAGTGTTTGCAGAACAGTAAACTAATCTGATGGGTGGCCATTCTGGTTGTTTCCAGTTAATGACTGTTTCAGACAGTGCTGTGGCTGTGCACGTTTTGATTATGTCTCTTGTCGTGCACATGTAGGAGTTTCTCTAGAGTTCATGCCTAGAAGGTGAGCTTCCTTCTAGATTGTAAAGCATGAGCATTTTCCGCTTTACTAGGTAATATCCAATGGTCTTCCAAGGGGTTGTACCTTTTTTATCCTTGCATGTGTGCTCAAACGTTTCATATTGTGCTGACTCTGTGATCCCATGGACTGTAGCCCACCAGGCTCCTCTGTTCATGGGATTCTCCAGGCAAGAATACTGGAGTGGGTTGCCACGCCCTCCTCCAGGGGATTTTCCCAACCCAGGTATCGAACCCACGTCTCCTGCGTCTCCTGCATTGCAGGCAGATTCTTTACCACTGAGCCACCAGCTCTATCCTTGGTGGATCGGTATGTGGTTGCTACACTGATCCACTGTTACTTTGGGATTTTTGTGTATATTTAACATAACAGTTGAGGATTTGCTGGGTGGCTCAGTGGTAGAGAATCTACCTAGTGAAAGAGCTGCAGGAGACTTGGGTTCAATCGCTGGGTCAGGAAGATCCCCTGGAGGAGGGCTTGGCAACTCACTCCAGTATTCCTGCCTGGAGAATCCCATGAGCAGAGGAGCCTGGCCGGCTCCAGTCTGTAGGGTTGCAAAGAGTTGGACAAGACTGAAGCAACTTAGCACTCAGGCACAATGTACAGTTGAATAATTTTAGAAGTAGGTCTAAAGTTTTTTCAGTGAGCTCAACTTTTCTTTTCCAACCACGACTGAAGGGTGGAAGGTACACTGTCAGCGCTCAGAATTCACTAACTGTTTCAACTTGTGTTCACTTGGCAGATTTGGTGCAAATGCCAAAGTTGTGCATTTCCTAGGACGAACCAAACCATGGAATTATACTTACGATCCTCAAACAAAAAGTATTCAGAGTGAGTCCCACGATCCCAATATGACTCACCCAGAGTTTCTCAGCCTGTGGTGGAACATCTTCACTACCAGCGTGTTACCTGTGCTTCAGCAGTTTGGCCTTGTCAGAGACACCCGCTCATATGTACATGTGGTAGGTTCTCTTTTTTTCCTTCAGGTAATTTGGCGTTTTGTTTTTAAAAACCTGGTATAGTAGTAGAGACAGACTTTTTAGCGGTGTTTTGAACAGAGAGATAAGTAAGACTTTGTGGAAAGAAAAGAGTATTCATCTTAGAGGGGAGAAATATTACTAGCAAAGATTAAAGCAGAAGTAGACTTTGTGGCAGATTTCATTAGACTTGGGGGCACAAGAAAGGTTTTTAGAGGTTTAGACTGATAGATGTATCTGTATATATATCCGTATGTTATAACTATAAAATTATTAGTCTGTTGTCCTAAGACTGTAAGATTATTCCTAAAGTAGTGGTTTACAAAAACAAAAAATGCCCCAGTTCATGTTTTAGAAGCTGCAGAAATTTTAAATATATCTATTTTAGTTTTGCCAGTGTAGAAGAATATTTTTCAAGTGAAAATTACAGTAACAGGAACATACAATAAATACTTTTTCTAGGATTATTTTGAGTTGCTGTGTTTTATTCCTCTGGTTATATAGGATTTTAGAAAATCTCTTTATGAGAAGAAGATTACTTAGGAACATTTACAGTTACCTCCTGCTTAGCATCTTTTCTGACTTTAAAGGTCTTCTCTGAGGTTGGTTCTTTTGAAAGAGTTGGAGGAGAATGGGAAATTAAATTTTTATGTTACATATTAAGATTTAAAGAATAAAACTAAATGGGTGAATTATAATCAAGTCTAAAAGATCAGTTAATTACCTTGAGATTATAAAGTTAGATTTTAGTCATTTCACTGATGAGCACTGGTGCTGAAATATAAAAAGGAGAAAGTGAAAAACAACACATTCTTACACTATTTGCTTTATATGGACCATGAACTAATATTTATACAGTACTTGGAATATTGCCATGTACATAGGAAGTGCTTATGAAAAGTTATCTATTCTTATTTAACCCTTATAACCACTCTGGCAAGTATTATTTTTGTTAATATCCCCTTCTTATATATTAAAATAAACTGAGACTTAAAGAAGTCACACAACCTCTCTTAGTTACGTAACAGACCAGGCAGTAGCAGAACTGGGACTCACGTCCAGGTCTGAGAGACTGTTGTCCTTGTGAAGAGCATTGTGAGAGGGGGCCTCTGCGAGAGGCTGCCTGTGCCATTCCTGTGGCAAGTGGAAGGCAGAGGCAGGACTAATCCAGGGGAAGGACAGGTGTTGCCACAGCTATAATAGAATCCCGTGGAATCTACCCAAATACCTTGGAATTCTAGAATATTTAAATTCATACATATATACTCATACTTACACATATAGTAAGAGAAATAGGTAATCACGTGTTCTGTTCTCCCATTTTCTCTGTTAAAAGCTATACCTGTATGTATTCATTTGCCTTCCTTTTTCTCTATTAATGGTTGTAGTCCTGTCACACCTGAGAGCTTTATGAAGGATAACCTAAATGTTCTCTTATGCTACCACTGAAGTTAATTGCCCGTGTGGTGTGTGCTCAGTGGTGTCCAACTGTTTGCGACCCCATGGACTGTAGCCCACCAGGCTCCTCTGCCTTTGGAATTTTCCAGGCAAGAATACTGGAGTGGGGTGCCATTTCCTACCCCAGGGGATCTTCCTGACCCGGGGATTGAACCCACGTCTCTTGTGTCTCCTTCATTGGCAGGCAGATTCTTTACCACTGGTTCCACCTGGGAAGCCTGAAGTTAATTCCCCACCTGTATGTAATGAGAATTGAGCTTACTGCAGAGGAGGCTTGCTCCATTCCCTGCACAGTTACCTTGTTCCTTCCACACAAGCCAGGGACTGAGGGTTATGAACCAAGGGAAGTAAAGATGGGAAATGAAGATTCAATCAGAACTAAGCAGATTAACAGAAGCTACAGGAATAGATGCAACTTGGCAATAAACTTGAACAGGAAGATAAGTTTGATGTATAGTCTCAAACCATTTAGCTCGCTTTTATAACGTGACGGCTATCTATGTGGTGCGGCTCTCTGCTTAG
Organism: Neotragus pygmaeus; assembly: GCA_006410875.1. NCBI lineage: Eukaryota > Metazoa > Chordata > Mammalia > Artiodactyla > Bovidae > Neotragus > Neotragus pygmaeus. The sequence continues at coordinate 221,066 of SJYV01026803.1, read as the reverse complement.
GTTCTTAGCTTCTGAGGTACCATTTTGTTTAAGTTCTCAACCTTTCTGAGCCTACACAGATCAGGAACTTATCATGAGACTTCTGTTCCCTTGTCCATCCATCTTACGCTTTCTAATGAACTGTTGCAGCTTTCAGACTTGGTCTATACACTGGCTTTCTCTTGTGGCTTCTGTAGAAAGGTATGCAGAACTTAAACATTAACCCTACCCAGTTAATTTGTTCCCCCAATGTTTTCACCAAGTCAAGAAGTCTTCATTTTGTTAGGAAAAAAAAAAAAATCATATGATCCTTGTATTTCCGTGTCTTTGTTTTGTTTCATGTGATACTTTTAGTTTTTGCTACTTTGCATGATGATTCATCCTGGTTTTACTCACCTTCCTCAATTTATTGCATTCTTTAAAATGCTCCAACTTCAAGCTCTAAAGGAGCCTCTACTTATTCTCTCCTTTCTAGGAAAATGTCTCAGGAGCCGTATCACAGCTGTCCCTTGGGGAGATCCCAGCTCCGGCACAGCCTTTTGTATCCTCAGAAGAACGAAAGGAGCGGTGGGAACAAGGCCAGGCTGACTACATGGGAGCAGATTCCTTCGACAACATCAAGAGGAAACTTGACACTTACCTCCAGTAGAAACACTGCCGTGGGCACATCCACTTCACAGGCACTTGTTTCTGATACCTGGTACCTAGAGCTGGGTTAAGAAAGGTCTGTTACAGTTGCTAGAGGCTTTGACTAAAATTCATCAGATGTGGGGTTTTTTGCAAGACAACTGGTGAGAAATGGGCAAAAGTTATTTAAGTAGCAATTCTGTTACGTGAACAACAGTTCTGCTTTTTAACCTTGAGCTTATATTTCACAAATTCTCAATTAAGCTGATTGCCAATGTATATGGTAGAGGGAACTCAATCTTCAGTTGTTAAGATAGGTGTATCAACTCTTACAATGTGCCAAGCCGGGCTTCAAATCAGTCTCCTTTCAGAATGGGACACGCACGGTTCATGTCTCTTGCTTGCTTGCTGAGCCCCTCACTAGACCTGCGTTCTAGAGTCACCCAGAGGCTGCCAGAGTGATTGTAATTCTGCTTTCAGATAAAGCCAGCCTGTGATAGCACTGCTGAGTGATTCATAAGCATATCAACAAATGGTGTGAACCCATTTCCTAGTCTTAGTGTCTGAAGACGTTCACCAGTTTTCTGTGTACAGTAAGGCGGCATGCTAAAACGCTTTGTTCCGTTCTGTATATCTGAAAACAGCAGTGTGATGGTTCCCAGCAATGGCACCCTGTATGAAAAATAAAGACTTATTGCCATATCTTGGTTGTTTCATTAAGGACGCCCACTCCTCATGGGGAAAAAAAAAGTATCAGGGAATTTTTCATAATATGTAGAATTTATATTTTAAAAACCAGCATAAAACTTCTAAAGCATATATTTC
>SJYV01026803.1:207045-217555 GCA_006410875.1 Neotragus pygmaeus | reverse complement strand
CTAGGTGGTTACCGAGCCCATTTGAGTTCCCTGAGTCACATAGCAAAGTCCCACCGGCTGGCTGTTTCACATATGGTGGTGTGTATGTTTCCATGCTACTCCCTCCATTCATTCCACCCTCTCCCCTCCTGCCTCTACTGTCCCCTGTCCATAAGTCTCCTCCTTATGTCTGCATCTCCACTGCTGTCCTGTAAGTAGGTTCATCAGGAGCATCTTTTTAGATTACATATATATATGTTAATATACGACACTTGTTTTTCTGACTTACTTCACTCTGTATAAGACTCTAGGTTCATCTACCTCATTAGAATTGAGTCAAATGTGTTCTTTTTTATGGCTAAGTAATATTCCATGTACCACTGTTTCTTTATTAATATGTTGATGGACATCTAGGTTGCTTCCATGTCCTAGCTATCTTAAATAGTGCTGCAGGGGACACTGGGGTACATGTGTCTTTTTCAGTTATGGTTTCCTCAGGGTAATGGCCAGTAGTGGGATTGCTGGGTCATATGGTAGTTTTATTTCTATTTTTTAAAGGAATTTGTGCCTAATTTTAAAGTTGGTCTCAGCCCTACATTGCTTTCACAGTTTCAATGGTTATAAAAAGGTCTGATTTCAAGGAAATACTTGAGCTTATTCCAGAAATTACATCTACCAAAGCATTTATTCAGTCATCTTATTTTCACATCAAACACAATTTGGGTTGACGTATACATTTATACAACACAACTCTGAATAATTCATTCAATAAGCACTTACTAAGTACTGACCATATCACATGTGATGGACAATAGATACATAAGAATGTATAACACAGACATATTTCCTTATATTCTAGTAGCAAACAGACTGAAAGAAACTAACATATATAATTGCAAATTATGTTAAATAAAATACACTGACAAATACACTTGCCCCTGAGCAAGTCCAGCCCTAGGGTCTTCAGGAAAAATGTCCTACAAGATGCTGATTAAGCCTAGAAAGAGAGGCTCTCCGGAAGCCAAAAGGGAGTGAGGAAAGGAAGACTATTCCGTTCAGAGGAAATTCTGGGAACGGGAGAACTGGGTGGAAATAAAGGCTTTCAAGACAGGATGGAGAGGAACGTATTGGCTTCATAGATGAACGTTTGGGCTTTGGATTTTAAATTCAATAATGACAAGATTTATTAATTAATTTATATGTAATGTTTTATTAATGGGAACTTACATACCAAGGTTCCCTGATGGCTCAGACGGTAAAGTGTCTGCCTGCAATGCAGGAAACCAGGGTTCAATCCCTGGGTCGGGAAGATCCCTGGGTGGGGACAATCCCCTGGAGAAGGAAATGGCAACCCACTCCAGTACTCTTGCCTGGAGAATCCCATGGACTGGGGAGCCTGATTGGCCACAGTCCATGAGGTTGCAAAGAGTCAGACACTGAGCGACTTCACTTTCACTTTCACATACCAAGGTAAGCAGGATAGTATAAATAACTCCTATCACCTACTTTCAACAGTTGTTTCATCTATGTCCCTATATCCCCATGAACTCTTCCCATACCAAACTATTTGGAAGCAAATCCTAGATTTAAAAATTTCACATGAAATATACCTGCTATCTTTAAAACAGGGATTTCATAAAATGCTCACACCAAGAAACTTAATTCCAAATGTCCTCCATTATTTTGTGTTTTACTTCCACTTGATCTCATCAGGATCCAAGTGATAGCTTAAGGTGAAGGATGTCAGATTCTTGGTCTCTGAAGAAGACTGAGCTTCAGGACCAGGGGACCAGATTTGATCACTCGAGAGCTTTTGTGTAGCAGAGTTTTTTTAGAGTATCAAAAGAGACAGAGGAAGCTTCTGACATAGACATCAGAAGGGGGACAAAGAGCCCCCCCTCGCTTATCTTAGCAAGGCCTTATATGCTTTTACCAGACTCATTCCCACAACATACATCTTAAATTAACAAGGTTAGAATTAACNCAAAAGAGACAGAGGAAGCTTCTGACATAGACATCAGAAGGGGGACAAAGAGCCCCCCCTCGCTTATCTTAGCAAGGCCTTATATGCTTTTACCAGACTCATTCCCACAACATACATCTTAAATTAACAAGGTTAGAATTAACAATAGAAAGGTCTCACCAGACCCACTCCCACAATATACCTAAGATAATAAGATTAGTCAGAAAATTCTTAAGGAGAAACATGTCCTTACATTGTTTATATTGACTAAGACAAAGCAATGTTGAAAAAAAAGTTTGTCATTTTCTCCTCCTCGGGGACCCCAGACTTCCTATCAACCTGCCTTGGAATTGACTCTATAAGTAAGGCCCTTATAGTGCAACTGGTTGATATCTCTGATTCAACTGTGTTTCCTTACACTCCCTTCTTGTTTTGTTGTTGCTTTGCAATTTACTGAAGAAACTGGATTATTTGTCCTTTAGTCTCTCCCACATTCTACACTTTACTGATGGCAGTTTGTTTCCTTGTATTCTGTATTTCTTATAAACTGATTCAGAGGACCAGTCAGATTAAGGTGTGATTTAATCTCGTTATGATATTAACTGCCCTTACCTGCCTCTTGGGAAATCTGTATGCAGGTCAGGAAGCAACAGTTAGAACTGGACATGGAACAACAGACTGGTTCCAAATAGGAAGAGTATGTCAAGGCTGTATATTGTCACCCTGCTTATTTAACTTATATGCAGAGTACATCAGGAGAAACACTGGACTGGAAGAAACACAAGCTGGAATCAAGATTGCCGGGAGAAATATCAATAACCTCAGATAGGCAGATGACACCACCCTTATGGCAGAAAGTGAAGAGGAGCTAAAAAGCCTCTTGATGAAAGTGAAAGAGGAGAGTGAAAAAGTTGGCTTAAAGCTCAACATTCAGAAAACAAAGATCACGGCATCTGGTCCCATCACTTCATGGGAAACAGATGGGGAAACAGTGTCAGACTTTATTTTGGGGGGCTCCAAAATCACTGCAGATGGTGATTGCAGCCATGAAATTAAAAGACGCTTACTCCTTGGAAGGAAAGTTATGGCCAACCTAGATAGCATATTCAAAAGCAGAGACATTACTTTGCTGACTAAGGTCCATCTAGTCAAGGCTATGGTTTTTCCAGTGGTCATGTATGGATGTGAGAGTAGGACTGTGAAGAAAGCTGAGTGCTGAAGAATTGATGCTTTTGAACTGTGATGCTGGAGAAGACTCTTGAGTCCCTTGGACTGAAAGGGACAGTCCACCCTGAAGGACATCAGCCCTGGGATTTCTTTGGAAGGAATGATGCTGAAGCTGAAACTCCAATACTTTGGCCACCTCATGAGAAGAGTTGACTCATTGGAAAAGACTTTGATGCTGGGAGGGATTGGGGGCAGGAGGAGAAGGGGACGACAGAGGATGAGATGGCTGGATGGCATCACGGACTCGATGAACGTGAGTCTGAGTGAACTCTGAGAGTTGGTGATGGACAGGGAGGCCTGGCGTGCTGCGATTCATAGGGTCTCAAAGAGTCGGACATGACTGAATGACTGAACTGAACTGCCATTAATGATCATTGCCTAGATACATTATCTCACTGGGGTTACAAAATGGTAATACTCTCACTTACTAGCTGAAATGTTTCTATATACTTCCATTCATCAACAATCTGGTTATCCTGAGTTTCTCCTATTAAAGAGGCAGGATAAATGCTTGATTCCTTCCCTTTACTCACTAGTCAGTATATAAAATATGCAACTGGTTTCATAGCATCCTCCAAAGATGGTTTTGAGGGGGTTGGTTCTAGTATCATGAATTAATTAATTTTAATATAGTTTGTTTCAGTCCAATGCCAGTCATCTTAAAGAAGGTCTAATTGTCTTACCTTTGTGATTTACATTTTAAGAACACTACTTCTGAAGCTGGTGGAAAACAGCTTAAATGAGAACAAGAGTTGGTTAGAAGGCTAATTAGTTTACTATGGTGGTCCTGGAGAGAGACAGTGGTATTACAACACACCTTCCACCAGGCTGAAGGCATAAAGCTGCTGATGGATTGGATATGAAAAGAGAGGAAGGAGTAAATAAAAACTAGAGGCTTAAGCCCGAAGTGCCGGAGAGCCGGGTTTGATCCCTGGGTTGGGAAGATCACCTGGAGAAGGAAATGGCAGCCCACTCCAGTATCCTTGCCTAGAAAATCTCATGGACAGAGGAGCCTGGNAGAGGCTTAAGCCCGAAGTGCCGGAGAGCCGGGTTTGATCCCTGGGTTGGGAAGATCACCTGGAGAAGGAAATGGCAGCCCACTCCAGTATCCTTGCCTAGAAAATCTCATGGACAGAGGAGCCTGGTGGGCTGCAGTCCATGGGGTCACAAGTAGTCGGGCATGACTGAGCGACTAACACTTACTTACTTAGAGGCTTAAGCAACCGAGTCTCCAACCTGGCTGCTCCTAAAAGACACTGGAGTTGTAAGTACAGTCTCTTGGGCTTATCACTATAGATTATGATTCAGTAGACCTTGGTTGAGGTTGAGGCCATAGTATTTCTATTCCAAGTCCTATCAAGCAGTAACTATGACCCAAGGGACATTTGAGAATCATTTGATACATTAAGAAGGTATTTGCACTAAATACAACAGGGAGTCAGAGTTTTCAGAAGAGGCATGGTGCAATGTTGTTACATAGCAGGGGATTCATCATCTATTTAGTAAAGGCTTTCCAGAAGATGAACTTGGCCCCTTAAGTGGAAAAAATAGGCATTATCATCATAAATAACATCTATAAATGAATTTTGTATAATGTTCACCTCTCTAATGCCACTGAAATGTAGGGAATTAAGCTAAGGAATACTTGGTTTCCCCTTAAATAAAAGTCTGCCACAGTCTGCTTTTTTTCTATTATAAATGGATTATTAACTGTTTTTACACTTGGGTATGTTATATGATGGGCTTCCCTGCTGGCTCAGCCTTTGATAATTTATTTCTCTGAGTTTCTGATGCTGAAATTTAATCTTCTTTTAAGTGAAAACTATCTGTAAGAAAGCAATGAAGAAAGATAGTATTTACTAGGTACTTATAGCTCAATTCTCATATCAGCCCTATAATATAAATATAGATTTCTCATTTCTCTGGCAATCAGAATAAGAAAGGTTAAAGACTTTGATTCAGATCTGTGTATGTTCTAAATCTAAAGCTATGCTCTGCATTAAATGAATGATCAATACAGACAGTGAGATCAGGGAAATGGGCCAAGAGATCAAGAGTATTCTCTGTATATACCCAGAAATATAAATGCCAGAAACAAATAATGGAAAAGCTTTCATTTTGCTTGCTATGAAGATAAGGACAATGGCCTTGAAATAGGACTTGGAACATATTTTTTACAAAAAAAGCATTCCTAAATAGGCTGCCTGAAATTGTAATATAAAAATGAATGGGTAAGAAAATTCAAGGATAGAGTTAAGTCATGAATTTTGGCTTGGACACAATTCAGCTTCACAATGTATTGACTTTGTATCTTAAAAGCCTATATAGAATTATCCTGTTTTCACAGTTGTTTTATTGGCCCAGAAGAGGGGAAACTTCTATGATATATGATAATGTGGTGTATTCAGGGTCAGCATCCTTATAGAGATAAGGCCTGTGCAGAAGGAACCCTGAGGCCCGGTGTCACCCCTTCTGACCCCCCTGGCAGGAACCCCACACACTAGACCATCCAAGACTTGCTAAAAGGTCATCCTTGTGCCTCCTTTACCTCCTCCAAGGTAATTCCCAGCCATCCCCGCGCTTCCCCATTCACAACATGGATGCTCAGCCCCATCTAGGTGCAGGGAGTCAGTTATCGCCCTCAGGCTTATGATCTTTTCTCTGTCTCCTGCCCACCTGCCCTCAACACTTATCCTCAGCATTCCTTTCAGGCCAGTTGGTTCCTTCTTTTGTCCATATCCCCCACCTAGGCTCCCTTTCAGACTGTCCTCTACCTCAGCTCCCCCCGCCCCACCATCAGTCATGCAGGTCTGCCAGAAATAGGAAGATCTGTAATCCATTGCTCAAAGAGATGAGACTTACTAGCCATCCCCTCCCACTGCTCTGGACCCTCCTGGCCCAAGTGGTTGTGGGTCTTTCCTGTGCTGCAGAAACCCCTCCTTTACCCACCTCCGTTCATCCACAGCAGAACATTACACCTGGAGTTGAGCTTTTCCTGGTGCTTGTAAGACTGAATCAAGATCCAGAGAAGGCAGGGGATCTTGATCTTGAGAGTTACGAAGAATGAAGACATGCAGGTTTTTTTTTCTTCCTCCAAGTTCAGATGCTTTTTTTTTTTTCTTCAGATTTATTGGGATATGATTGACAGGTAGCACTGGGTAAGCTTAAGGCGTACAGCATAGTGATTTGATTGAACATCTCATAAATTGATTAGTAAGTGTAGTGAACATTATCTCCTACAGATACAAAACTGAAGAAATAGAAAAAAAAATACATCCTGTTTTCCTTGTGATGAGAACTCTTAGGATTTACTCTTGTAATAACTTTCATACACAACATATGGTGTTATTAATTAGGTTTATTGTATATTGCATCCATAATACAGGCTACTCTTGCATACAGGAAGTCCTTCTTGGGATCTGACCACATTCCCTTAAGAGTACTTGATCCACTCTGCCAGTATTTGAGCTCTTGCGCTATAGGGGCTGTTTTTTACTGAGGCAACAGAGTAATGGTTAAGAGCACAGACCCTGGAGCCAAGTTGTTGGATTCAACCCCTGATTACATCCCGCTTAACTAGCTTACTGGCAATTTTCCTTCCAAGTGTCTCGCTTTCCATTAATGGTTCCAGAATCAAATATGGACTTAATAGAAACATGCTGATGGTCAATGTATGTGGCCACTGACAGTACCTATTTCTTAGTATTGAGGATTAAACGAATGAATCCCAGTCAGGTGCCCTTGGACTAGTGCCTGGTACAGAGTAAGGTGTTACATAAGGGCTTCATTGTTATTATTANATGTATGTGGCCACTGACAGTACCTATTTCTTAGTATTGAGGATTAAACGAATGAATCCCAGTCAGGTGCCCTTGGACTAGTGCCTGGTACAGAGTAAGGTGTTACATAAGGGCTTCATTGTTATTATTAATGTGGATATGCTTTCTCTCCAGTGCCCAGCAGTAGCGCTTCTAAAGGTCTTTTAAGTAAGGACTCACTTCCACTCCTCAGTGTTGAGTACTAGCAGGTGGGATTAGGGAAGGCCATTAGACAGGCTGCCGGCAGTGAGGGGGAAGACGTCCCGTCTTCTCTCTAGATTATAACTGGTGGACTAGATGGAGTATTTTTCTTTAAACTTTTTATTTTGGAATAACTGTAGATTGGCCACAAAGCTGCAAAGACACTACAGAGTTCCCGAGGAACCTCTCACAGTCTCCCCCCACCTCCCTGTGGGCATCTTGTGTTATAAAGGTGTTTGTCACAACTAGGGAGGCAACGTCAGTCTGTTTCTGTGACCTACCCCCTCGCCCACCCTATTTTCTCATTTCACCTGTTGTTCCCTAACCCCTTCATTTCAGGATCCCCACAGGTTGCCAAGTTACACTTAGTTTTCACATCTCCTCAGCAACCTCTGGTCTGTGGAGGCTTTTCAGACTTTTCTTGTCTCCTGTGACTTTGATGTTTTTGAAGAGTGCAGGTTGGGTATTCTGTGAACTGTTTCTGTTTGGTTTTGTCTCACAGACTGGAACTTGGAGAAAGGAAATGGCAACCCACTCCAGTATTCTTGCCTAGAAAATCCTGTGGATGGAGGAGCCTGATGGGCTGCTGTCCATAGGGTCGCACAGAGTTGAACACGACTGAAGCAACTTAGCATGCATAGCACTTAGCATACACCTATACTAAGCCACTCAACTCTTGTTGATTTACTTATTGTGTGTTCACTTTTACGTTTCCTTCTATAATGTCCAGTATACCAGCTACCACTTCTCACTACTGTTTGCCTAGAACAAAAATTGGAAGAGAGTTAGATGTGCAATAATAGGGCTTTTGAACACTAGTCCTTTTCTATTAAGTATATGGATTTATTGAACTGTTATTTTAGGTGGTTAGAAGTCTTTTTTTGGTTTCTCTGCTCCTAGTTGGGAGGAACAGAAACCTAGTCTTCAGATAACTAATACTGCCTTATTGTTGTGACCATGTAATATGCAATCCAAATAATTTGGAGCTCTCCACCTGTATCACAAGATCATAAGACTCAAATCCTTTTTTTTTCCCAATAAAATTGAGGATGTCAAAGCATCTTAACTAGGGAGCAAGAATTAAAACATATTATCTAGTATAAACTTTTTGTATTTACTTATTCCCTTTGGTTCCCTATTTTTTTACACTGCATAAGAGAAAAGCTCTAAATTTCAAAGGCTCACATAATTTATTTTTGGTTGTGCTGGGTCTTTGTTGCTGCACATGGGCTTTCTCTAGTTGCAAAGTGGGGGCTACTCTCTAGTTGTGATGTGCAGGCTTCTCACTGCAATGGTTTTAAAATCCTGTGATGTACTATTAGGGAACAGCCCTTCCCTACCCTAACAAAAAGGGTAAATTAGTTTAAACATTCAGGAAACTGTATCCTAGTTAATTTTATCTGCCTTTCTAAGACACTATTGACAGAATGCTGAAAAGATGGCAAACGTACTGAAAACATTTCAAAACATCCTATCTCTGCTTTAGCAAATGGCCCACATATTTTAACAAGATATAATCTCTCTGATAACCTTTAATATCACATCTATCACATTAAATACCCTCTTGGAATACTAGACTGGGTTTCAACTGTGCAAAGACATGCCCTAGAATTTATCTACCAATTTAAGAAATCATTTTGACATTTGCTGTTCTTCTAAGTGAAGTCGCAGTGTAGCCTAGTATTATATCTTGGTTCAGATTAATAGAGGTGTCCTGTTCCATATACATTTGAATCATATACATTAAAATCATAGTTTCATGTAAAAATTAATTTTCATATTTAAAGGTAGAAGCAGGTTTAAATCTGTCAGGAAATTCTTGATCAAGAATGTTAACAGGGAGCTAGAAAAGATTTTTTTAAATCCCATCTTAACCTTTGGAAGACCTGACTGGGAATAAGAAATCATCTGCCCTTTCAAAAGCAGCATATTATTATGGCTTCATCTAGAAGACTGTTCTCCCTTATTCAGTTCAGTTCAGTTCAGTCGCTCAAGTCGTGTTTGACTCTTTGCAAGCCCATGAATCGCAGCATGCCAGGCCTCCCTGTCCATCACCAACTCCCGGAGTTCACTCAGACTCGCGTCCATCGAGTCCGTGATGCCATCCAGCCATCTCATCCTCTGTCGTCCCCTTCTCCTCCTGCCCGCAATCCCTCCCAGCATCACAGTCTTTTCCAATGAGTCAACTCTTCGCATGAAGTGGCCAAAGTACTGGAGTTTCAGCTTTAGCATCATTCCTTCCAAAGAAATCCCAGGGCTGATGTCCTTCAGAATGGACTGGTTAGATCTCCTTGCAGTCCAAAGGACTCTCAAGAGTCTTCTCCAACACCACAGTTCAAAAGCATCAATTCTTCGGCGCTCAGCTTTCTTCACAGTCCAACTCTCACATCCATACATTACCACACGGTAAGTATAAATATATTAACATGGAAGAAAACATTATGTCTGCTAACAGGGTTTCTAATTAACAGAGTTTCTCCCTCTGAAGTAGACATTACTGCAGGGAAGCCTCCCAACCATTATTCACAGCTATCAGTATCTTGGGATCTTTTTTATTTAGAAGTACCATAAAAATGAGGTACTGAATTCCAGAATGTAGAACTTGTAAGGAAGGTTATACATACTTATTGGTGAATTAAATGAAGGGAAAGCTGTTGTATTTCACCTTTTGCAAATATTTTCAAGTTTAATATGCTGCTGCTGCTAAGTCACTTCAGTCATCTCTGACTCTGTGTGACCCCATGGACTGCAGCCTACCAGGCTCCTCTGCCCATGGGATTTTCCAGGCAAGAGTACTGGAGTGGGTTGCCATTGCCTTCTCCACAAGTTTAATATAGTTGAAAACCTAAGGTTAAGCATTTGAACTATTAATAAGCCAAACATATCATTGTCCTCATGTTTTTGATGAATCTTCTTTCCAAATACTAATGAACAGACCTTTGTTAAGTACAATACAGAAAAGGAATAAAAAACACACCAGTGAGTGGGAATGCAAACTACTACAGCCACTATGGAGAACAGTGTTTCTATAAGGAGATGCCTTAAAAAACTGGAAATAGAACTGCCATACAACCCAGCAATCCCACTGCTGAGCATACACACAAAGGAAACCAGAATTGAAAGAGACATGTGTACCCCAATGTTCATCACAGCACTGTTTACAATAGCTAGGGCCTGGAAGCAACCTAGATGTCCATCGGCAGACGAATGGTTAAGAAAGCTGTGGTAAACATATATACATTGAAATATTACTCAGCTATTAAAAAGAATGCATTTGAATCAGTTCTAATGAGGTGGATGAAACTGGAGCCTATTATACAGA
>SJYV01026803.1:132444-205538 GCA_006410875.1 Neotragus pygmaeus | reverse complement strand
TAATGAAAATAATGCTCTACTCTAAAGCAATCTGCTTCCTTATAGTATTATGTAGCTGTCAAAAGTGATCAATAATAATCTATTAGAAACTCTCACTATCCCTTTTTTTCTCAATATACAATAGTAATATTAGAATATGGTATGATAGCTAGAGATGAATGCCGTTTTTCCCTATTACTCAGTATATTTCTCCTGTACAAAGAATATAGCTGTAAGGACATGTTATAATTCTATCATCAGATAAGAGCAACATGTAAAAAAGCAAACTTTATGGACAACGCTGTAGCTGGAATATTAGCAAAATAAAGTCAGCATATTTAAAAAGCCAAGTAAGATTTTCCCAGAAAGAATATACCTTCATCTGGTATAATTCAGAAAATTAAAAGAGAAAAAAATGTGATTATCTCAATAAATGTCAAAGAAGAATGTGATAAAGTTCAACATTTATTCCTGATTAAAAACTTTGATTTTAAAAAGAATTCTCATTAACCTAGGAATAAATGTCCTCAATCTTATTAAGGACATCTACTAGAAACTTACCAAGAACACCATACTTAATGTAAAACAATACAAGTATTTCCAACGAAGATAGGAACAAGTCAAGAATGATTACTATCATTACTACTATTTAACACTGTATAAGAAGTCCCAGTTACTGTAATAACAAATTGTGTTATAAAATGTTACTTAGTTCTTATATGGGAACACTCACTCCTTATTTATAAAGAATAGTTTTCAAATTAATCATAAATTCAGTAAATCCCAAACAAGATTTCTTAAATGGGATTTGGTAATCCAAATCCAAAGTTCAATTCATGGCTAAATAATAAAAACCAACACAATTTTCAAAAAGAAGGGTAGTGAGAGCACTATGCTCTATTAGGTATCAAGGCATACTTTATAAAACCATAGAAATTATTCAAGTAACATTGTCCTGGGAATAGGAAAAGAGATCAATGAAACGGAACAGAGTCCAGAAAGAGACCCATGTTACATATATGAATTTATGAAGAAGTGACATTTCAAACTGGTAGAAAAAAAAAGATGGACTTAAAAATGGTAATGTAACAAATGATTCTTCATTTGAAAACAATAAAGTTAGATCTATATCATGAATCATAAACAAGTAAAATATTTGAAAAGAATCAGAACTACAGGAGATTTTGGGGGGTAACATTTTCCAAATTTTGAATATGACCATTTTAATTGATATTTTTATAAAACATTACTTCCAGTGGTGGATCAGACCGTAAAGAATCCACCTGCAATGCAGGAGACCTGGGTTCGATCCCTGGGTTGGGAAGATCCCCTGTAGGAGGGCATGGCAACCCACTCCAGTATTCTTGCCTGGAATATAGCCTGGTGGGCTACAGTTGCAAAGAGTCAGACACAACTGACAGACTAAGCACAGCACCCCTCCAGTTTACATAACTTACAGAAGATTCATTTTTAAAATTTGAAGATAAAAGTCTTCTGTTCTAAGCAAGACCTCAAAAATCCAGGAGATACCAAGAAAATGGCTGACATATTTTAAATCATAAAAATTTCTAAACTTTCATGACGAAAAAACACAAAGCTCAAAGATAAACAAGAGCCTGGGATAAAAGAATTTTCAATACACATAACAAAACATTAAAATTCAGAATTTATAAAGCCCTTTATACTATAAAACTGTATGTGTTCTTTATGAAAACTTGGCAAAAGATATAAGCAAGCAATTTACATTAAAAAAATTAACAAGATGAGAATAAAGATGGCCTTCATAGTTTGCTCTGCGTAATTCTATTTCAATCTTTTGTTAACAATAAAGTCACGCACTATTTATGTAGTTTTTCAAATCTTACAACCTAACTTCAAAATAGGTATCTTAAAAACTCACTTTTGTGATAATAACTTCTTGCTTCTGGCCAAGTCTATGGCATCTGTCAAAGCACTGATCTTCAGCAGCTGGATTCCAGGCCTGGTAAGAACATGAATTGCATCACTACCACCCTAATCTGTATGTATTCTATACAAGTCCTTTTGTTGCAGTACTATTCTTTCACCTTTTACTAACTGAAATCTTTCTGAATGAATTCAGATAATGACATACTAATAAATGTTCTGGGGAACGAAACAATCCACACACACCCCTGACTGCCTTCCCCAATCACTACTACCATAGGCAGGTGTTCTCTCCCCTGCCATTTTACTCCAGTGCCTCCAGTATCTAATTGAGGGTCTGAAGAATGCAAATCACACAGTATAAATGATTGTTGAGTAGTCAAATAATGTCTTTCCAGTTTCTTCTCAACTCACTTTCAAGTCAAACTATATTTGCTTAACAGAGGAAGGTTATACACGCTCTGAAATAATTTACATCAGAAAAGATAGGTGAGTCCATTTAATGAAAAAGTTTTCTCCCTTTTTGCTGATCTTTGGTTCTTTTTCTTTCATTTCCCCCCACTCATTATATAAAAGTACAAAAAAAGATTTCAGGCGTAGTCAAAGTCCTAAAAATTATTTAAGACTTTGAAATATAATTTTCAGTATATATTCTTGAAATCAGCTTGACTTCAAAACTGATCTAAGAAAGTAACATTAGCTAATTAACATAAGAGTTATCATAGGGACTCTCTTATGGTAAAGAATAAAACAATGAAGCACTGAAAAGGGAAGAATAAGCAAGAAGGATATAGAGATTTTCAGTCTAGAAGATAGGAGTCAAGTGGTTTTGAAATAATATCATGAATTGTCAGGATGGGATCATTATATTTTAAACTAAAGAATGATTCTTGAAGCTGAAAATAGGGTTTTTGGAGAAAAGGAAAATTTATACAACAAAGTACCAATGGAAAATAGAAACAAAATCATAAATGAGTAAGTAGATGACAAGTTCACAGTACAATTTATACTTAGGAAGTTATTTTCTCCTTTTTAAAGTTCCCTTGAGATCTAGAGAAAAAAATTTTTTTTTAAACTATTAACTTGCTATAATTAGATTCTGGGATTGTTTTTTGGTATAGAAGTTAGATTTAAAGGACTTACGTAGCTTATGATTTTCTAAAGCTGAGAGTCATATTCTGTGAATATTTTGTAGTTTGCAACTGGATACACTTTGAAAGCATTATACTAAGAGGCCAGATAAAATGTTCCTTTCTGCTGTCTATATTTTGTCTAGGAACCTCATGATGAGATGGCAGTATATATCAAGTATGACTAAGATGTATAATAAAATTTATTTCATGGTAATAGAAAACCAATAGCTCCCATTCTCATAGGCAGTGATGAAGGAAGCAATTAACTTTATCAAAAGCTCATAATGAAATATAATTTATCTTATCTTTTATATAATACTCCATAAAGAGGTAAAAGATTTTCATGAGCAATTTTTTTTCCCACTGAACCTTATTTCTTGGGGACCTGGCTTTTGTTTTAAAGTTAGAAACAATATCTGAAAACTTAAAATGTTCAATGAAAAACAATCAACTTACTATGAAACTACTAACATTCTCTAAGTTTTCTAAAACTGTAACTGTTCAAAGAGTTTAGTCTCTGGTCAACTTTATAATAATAATTAAATTACTGTATTTGGTATTAACAACCTCTTTCTTATCAAGTACTAAGATTATAGCCAAAGAAAAAATAATTTGGGAATCTGTTCCAAAAATCAGCTTCTAGAATTATTATCTGTAGTTACAATGCATAGAGTTTTTATAATAACCATAATACCAGAACTCCAGGAGATATTTAAAACTTCACCCACAGAACTAAGGCAAGAAAATACAATAGACACTGCCATCCCCATGGCATTAACATGAAATCCATGAATGCCTGAGTATGGCTTATGGCTGTGATAGTACTGGAAAGGTTACCCTTTAGGTGATGAAAAAAAAAAACACCTTGGTAACTAACAGGTATATGCTTCAACTAGATTGTCTATTCAGAATAATTCAAAATTTGTATCTTAGTAAAATTTCTTTATGTTATGAATTTTCTGAGTTTCAGGCAGCAAGGTAAAACTACAAACCTTAATTAAGTCTGTGGTTACACAGAAATAGAACAGGGTTTCCTCTAGGCAAAACAGAACGCAATACAAATTAGAAACTGAATTAGTTCAGAGGGTTTCCAGTCCAAAAAAGCCCTTTGTACAATCAAGAAAAAGTGCTCCTATGGGGATGCAACTCTAAGTCACACAGTTTGATGAGTCAAGTTCAGAGTGAATTTTAGCTCCCACTCTATCCCTAGGCCCGTTTCACACACAGTGACTGCACTGTATCAGACATTAAAATTTACCCAAAACATCCCATTAATGTTATTTGTTTCTAAATTGTGATGCTGGACCACCTGTACCTATATAAAAATGCAGTTTCCTGAGTCTCATCTAGGAACTCCTAAATTTGAGGACAGAGGTCAAGTTGTATTTCTTAATTCTTATGCACATGAAAGCTTGAGACTATTAGTACCATGATGGTGGCTACTTTGCCAATTCTGTTTATAGCCAGATTCCATGTCTGGAAGATTCCCTGATACAAAATAGGATCTCATTATTCATGGGCCAAATCAATGAAAACACTTCCCCCTAAAGCATTAGAAATAACACAAATAGATTCTGCATATAGAAGAACAGCAGAAAAGCACAGCACAATACTTATGAACATGGACTCAGATCCTGATTTGTGTATTACTAGCTGTGTGACAGGGCAAGTTACTTCACATCTCGGTTTCAGTTTCCTCACCTGTAAAATAGGGATAAGTAACAAGATCTACTCACAGAGATGTTGTGAGAATTTCAGTTGATATATGTAAAGCACTTAAAGAGAAAGCCCTCAAAACACATTTCCTAAGTTGTTATCTATTTCTCAAGTTTGCCTAAGAATTTTCATAATCAGTTACAACTATAAAGGTCTTCAAAAAAATAAACAAAAAACTATTTGGTAAAGAGGTAGTAACAGATCAAAAAGTCTATAAAATTACTTACTGGATCCATTAAAAAAACTCGAGAAGCTGCAGAAAGATTCAAACCAACTCCACCTGCTTTTAAGGATAGAAGCATTATACTTGGAGACCCTGCTTCAGTGTTTTGAAAACACTGAATTGATTCAACTCTTTTTTTTTGGGCCATGGAACCATCCAAACGAGTAAATACAAATCCAGAGGCTCTAATGGAGGGGACAAAAGAGACAAGTAAGTTACTACACTATAAAAACATGTTAAGTAATTGTAATCTTTTCATTAAACCAATTTTTTCATTCATTTCTTCTGACAAATATGTACTAATCATCTACTAATAAGTCAGGCTCTACAGTCAATGTTTTTTCCTATAAACTCAGGACTTAAAAATTCTAAGTTCTCAGGAATATTCTTTATTGTTACTGTTATTTTAGATAGATGAAATAAATTAAACTGCTAAAACAGAAATAATGTCTTTTTTTGCTATTCAAATTAAAACATTTATATAAAACCCTTTTGTTCAAAGTGAAAAACACTGTTTAACTTACCTGAGGGGTGTTTCTATTAAAGACAGAAATGTTGTAAACTGAGAAACAACTAAACTTTTTATGTTGGGGTTCTTCTTTCTTAAATCAATCAATGCATGCATTAGAGCATTAATCTGAAAAAAATTAGGACACCCATTAGCTTCCATTTTGAATGGGAAGAGAAAGGTTCTGACATATTACCTCCCCAAAATGCAAATGTAAAAGACCACTAATTTTTTTTTAAATTGAGACTATCATATTTTTCATAATCTGAACCCTTTCTCTCTCTCCTTAAATTCACCACTAGATACAAACAAAAAGCCAGTAACCACCAACAGAGTATAATACTCAAGTGACAAGATTAAAAGCAAAATTATTATTTTTAAGTATAATTATTTATATAAACATAAAACAAATATTCAAATATTTGCACATGAATATTTACCTTCGAACTGGATGTCCATTCCATATTAGACTTTTTCTCAGTGTTGCATGCCAATTCTTCTGGAGGACATTCTATTAAACTGTCTCCATGTATATCATTTCGGCATAAAGGGCATTTAGCATGAGGCTATATAAGAAAGAACAAAGTATGAGTGACACTTAACAAAGGACATATAAATTTGCCTAAAAAGTTTAAAAGGCAAGGTAAATTCCATATCCCTAATAGGCAGCATTTTATTAAACCTTTTATTAGATTCATCCATTTGAAATAAATCTGTACATGCTGAACTCCAGGCAGACATAACGTTCTAATGCAGGAAGTGGGATTGGTAAGAGAGCAAAAGTAGGTAATCCTGACCTGCAGCAAGAGCTTGAAATAGTAAATATTATTTTCAGCCAAATAAATAAACTATGAATAACAATTTCTTGAGCTAATTAAAATTCAGCATACTAATTGAAACTATTCTTTAGAAGAAAAACAATTCCTTCTTAATAGCTTATAAAGTAGTTCAGATGTGTTAAGTCCTAGCAGCTTCATTCAAAGAAGTTGTCTGTTGTGTCTCTTTTGTACCAAGGCATACTAATAAGATTATCTCTAAAATAACTACATACCAAATACCATTACAATAAAGACTCTAAAACTATGTACAATCAAGACGTGCATTTTCCCCTATACGTATATTCAGTTCAGTTCAGTTCAGTCACTCAGTCGTGTCGGACTCTTTGCAACCCCATGAATCGCAGCACGCCAGGCCTCCCTGTCCATCACCAACTCCCGGAGTTCACTCAGATTCACGTTCATCAAGTCAGTGACGCCATCCAGCCATCTCATCCTTGGTCGTCCCCTTCTCCACAAAAATGTTTTAAAAAAGTATACCATAAAAGGACTGCTTAAAGGATTATTCCACTTCACATAAATTTAGACCTACCTAGACATAACAGTCCAATAGCCATGGCATGGCAACTAAGCTGTTGAAATATGACAGACAGATTGAGATGTGCTTTAAGTATACAATACCACTGAATCTTGAACTTCTAAGTTAAAAAAAAATCATATAAGGCATCTCATTAATAATTTTTATATTTTAGATATACTGGATAAATAAAAATGCATTATAAAAACTGATCTGTTTTACTAGAAAATTTTAAATTACCTTTGTATCTCACATTATAAGTCTATTTCTTAGAAATGATCTGAAGAGTCAGTAGAATTAAAACACTGACTGTGAAATATACCTCCAAAGCTATGTCTTTTTATATGACAAGAGCTTAGTTACATGAAATATAAACAGTGATAAAATTAACTATAAAAGGTGCACTAGCAAACCCAAGTGAAAAACTCCTTATAGTCTTTGTTGGGCTTGGGTTTTCATTATACTCAACACTGGAACTCCACACCATCAAACACTGAATTTGTACTAGGCATAAAACTCACCTGCTCATTCTGAATGACTTGGCAAATACAAGGTTTACAGAAGACATGGGCACAATGTGTTATGACAGGAGCCATTAAAGAATCCAAGCAAATTGCACATTCTTCATCAGAACCTGAGCTCAGAATTAACTTCATCTTCTTTATTAACTTCTTCCGTAGTTCTTCAGGTGTATCATTTCCTAGAGAAAAGGCTGAATAATTAATTTCAGAGGATGACTTGTAATATGACTAGACAATCTTAATCTTCCTTATATAGGGAAAAGTTTTGCTTGGGTAGTTCTTAGTCTTTTATTTTTTTACCATAGGTAAAAAGCATGATTTAAATTTGAAATTTAAGAAAAATTCAGAAGTTCCAATAACATATCTTACACAGAAACAATATTATAACACAATCTGCAGGTACTACCATAGAATAAAAGGCTGACACAATTTGATCCTTTCTTCTAAGACTATCATTGGAAATCCTGGAAAACCTCATTAATATTCCACTTCATTGTTAAAGAGATTTTTGAGTATATTTCTAGTTGAGTCCTACACTAAAAATCAATGTTCATTTGACAAACCAAATTTAGGCCCCATGAATAATTTCTTATTTTGACTTAAATATCTCTAATAAATATAATGCGTAAACCAATCACATTTACCTACCTGAGGGACCACTGGAAGACACTGCATTTGCAAGAAGGTGTGTATGACAACAAATCTGCCGCAATCTAAGCAAAAGACCCAGGACATCTGCGTAGTGTGCAAGGACAGTCCCTTCATTAAAATACCTAGAGGTAAAAATGTTAAATACTATGAAGGCCTCTAAACAATAGTATTTCCTATTCTAAAACAGCACATACACACAAAAAATAGCATTGTTCCCTTCTTCCCTAGAAATCACTTCAAAACAAGAATGGAAAACAGAAAAGTAAACTCTTACCTTTAATGAAACCACGAGAGATTTACACCAATAAAGCAAAGTATATGAGAAATGGCTGCAAACTACAAGTAATGTCAAACAGGAAAATAATGACAGATATGACTGCAGATCTCAAGCAGACCTGCCAGGGCACAATTCTTCAAAATAGACAGCATGCCCTAAGGAGAAAACCACCATCTCTTACATGCAGAAACAAAAACAGGGTGCATGGCTCATGGCTTGAACATCCCAGGGCAAGTTTATACCAGGACAGAGGGAAGGAAGACAAACTGAATAAGGAAACACACTGACCTACTGTGTTTTTGTTTTGTTCTGTTTTCAGAAAATACTACAAGCACAGCATTTCATATCACAGGGAACCCTAAAGCTTCCAATCTCTGTTGAAAGAACTCACATGTAACATCCTGAGTCATAATTAAATAGGATATATTTCCTACCAGTCAAGGATACAGCTATGATTCCTATCCCTTTGTATGATGAATCTCTTACAAACAGCTAGTCCAGAAAGAACTCAAGACATTCATATAAGAGTAATAATCAGCACGGATCAAGGGAGAAAACAAATAGCATCAAAAGAAAACTCTCCAGAAAAAAGTTTCCATAGAACAAATTAAAAATTATGACCAAGAATTCTGCCACAATACCACTCAATAAAACAGTTCCTCCTAAAAAAAACACCAATAGCTTAAGGCAGAGACAAAACTTTGAAAAGGTATGGCAAAACAAAATAGAGATCAAAAATGAGCTGGTACAGCTAGAGTGAGAAAGAGAAAAGTGAACTATCAGAGAAAGCCACAGGAAACCCAGCATAAAAGAGACTTTGTGGGTGTGTGCTCAGTCGCTTCAGTTACGTCTGACTGTTTGCAACCATGTGGACTGTAGCCCACCAGGCTCCTCTGTCCATGGGATTCTCCAGGCAAGAATACTGGAGTGGGTTNAAGCCACAGGAAACCCAGCATAAAAGAGACTTTGTGGGTGTGTGCTCAGTCGCTTCAGTTACGTCTGACTGTTTGCAACCATGTGGACTGTAGCCCACCAGGCTCCTCTGTCCATGGGATTCTCCAGGCAAGAATACTGGAGTGGGTTACCATGGCCTCCTCCAGGGACTCTTCCCCATACAGGTATCAAACCCATCTCCTGCATTGCGGGTGGATTCTTTACCACTGAGCCACTGGACTAGCCACTGATAAAAACACAGGAAAGAATGTGGGAAACAGGATTGAGAAAAGCAAAATTAAACAGAAAAATATAAAAGACTAGAGTAAAATGATACCTATGAAAAAACAAAGACTATCCAACCTACACAGAGAAATAAAATAATAGAGCAGAAAGCAATATTTAAGAAAACTTTACCAAAGTGGGGTACAGGGGAATCCTGGAGTCTACAGATTTAAATAGTACCACCTGTTCCAGGAAAAAAAAAATCAACAGAGAGAGGTCCTGGTGAAACTGCTGGACTTTAAAGAAAAGAATAAAAATAAAATCAAGGTTTTCAAGGGAAAGATTCAATACAAAATATACAAAAAAGACAATAAAGTTTCTGAAGGAAGAACAAGTGATCCAAAAATTATATAGCATTATATACCAAGGCAATCTGATATTTAAGTATTAAGGCAATAGAAGAAATATAGCCTAATGGTTAAGAAGACAGACTCCAGAGCTAAACTATCTGAATTCAAAACCTGACTCTGTCAGTTTAACTGTGAAACCTTGGACAGGTTTCTCAACCTGTGTCTTGAGCTTCCTCAGTTTTAACAGTGGTATAATACATACCTAATAGGACTGCTATATTTAAAAAGTTACCATATGCAAAGCATTTACAACAGTGTTGAACTACAATGAATGATATATATGTGCTAATATTATTAGTAAGGGTAGTATTATGGCAACAAATGCTTCTCAGTACTCAAGAATGCAGGCTTCCCAGATGGCACAGTTGTAAAGAATTCACCCACCAATGCAGGAGACACAGGAAACTTGAGTTTGATCTCTGGGTCGGGAAGAGCCCCTGGAGCAGAAAGTGGATACCCACTCCAGTATTCTTGCCTGGGCGGTCTACACAGTTCATGGAGTCACAAAGAGTCAAATGCAACTGAGCACACACACATCATTCAAAAATGCAAGGAATAGGCAATATAAAGATTAAATGTACAAACTCTAGAATCGAACTGCCTGAATTTAAGCACCAGCTCTGTCATTAGCTGTGTGACACAAGGTAAGTCAACTAACTGCCTCCGTGCCTCAGATTCTTCCTCAATAAAATGTAGGTAATCTTTGTACTGACTTAATAGAATTGCTGTGAATTAATACACATAAAGCACTCTCAGATGATTGAATTAACACCTAGTAACTGCTCAATGTTTGTAAATGTATTACCTAATAAGGTATTTTT
Organism: Neotragus pygmaeus; assembly: GCA_006410875.1. Taxonomy (NCBI): domain Eukaryota; kingdom Metazoa; phylum Chordata; class Mammalia; order Artiodactyla; family Bovidae; genus Neotragus; species Neotragus pygmaeus. The sequence goes on along the minus strand of SJYV01026803.1, from coordinate 194,883 downwards.
AAAATACTTATTTCTCTAAGAACAGTTTCAATGAAGATTTTTTTTTCAACCTTTCAAACACAGTAACATTTACCAATAGTCTAACTACTTCCTAGCATCACTTCTTCACTGAAAATCATTATTTCAGTTTAAGAAATTCCTTTAGAGTGCCAGATACTGAAGTAGAAGAAGCCTCCTCCTACCTCACCAGGTACTTCTGTCTTGTTAGAACTCTTCACTAACTTCACTCACTCTCTTAGTGACCTTATCCAGTCCCCTGGCTTTTAATTATCATTTACACACAGGTGACTTTCAAATTTGTATCAAACCAAGATAATTTCTATGAACTCTAACCTCATATCCAACGGAGTATGTGACATCTCCAGTTGGAAAACACACAGGGATCGCAGAACCAATGTGTCCAAAGTGGAGTTTCTCATTTTCCCTGAAAAAATTCTGCTCCTCCCATAGACATATTCTGCAAATGGCAATTTCATCCTTCTAGTCACTCACGTGAAAAACCTTGCAGTAATTTTCCACTTCTCTCACACCGCACACTATATAGATCAGCGAGTTCTGTGGGCTCTCCCTTCAAAATACAACAAAATCTAGGCATTTCTCACCCTCCTCATCACTACTACTGCAGTCAGAAAACACCATCCTCTCTTACGTTGATTACTGCCACTGTTCTCTCTGTGCTAACTCGCTTCAGTCCTGTCCAACTCTTTGCAACCCTATGGACGGTAGCCCACCAGGCTCCTCTGTTCATGGGGATTCCTCAGGCAAGAATACTGGAGTGAGTTGCCGTGCCCGCCTCCAGGGGATATTCCCAACCCAGGGATCGAACCTGTGGTTCTTATGTCTCCTGCACTGGCAGGCAGTTTCTTTACCACTAGCGCCACCTGAGAAGTCCCAACTGTTCTCCCTACTTATGCCTTATTACTAAATAACACAACAACCAGTGAAACTTTAAAATAAAAATAAAGTCACTCTTGCAGTCCAAAACACTTCAGAGGTTCCTAAATCTCATGAAGAGTAAAAGCCGAAGTTCCTGAAATATGCCACAATGCCTCTCGTAACTGTCACGCGCCCCTACTCCAGCAGCGCTCTACCGTCACCGCCAATTCCCGCCCTGCTCCTGTCATCCAGCCAGAGCTGCCTCCCTGTTGCTCAGGTTCTTCAGGTTGGCTCCCAACTCAGGCCCTTTACACTCGCTGTCCCCCTCTGCCAGAAATGTCCCCGAGCCCCAGTCTTCTTTAAATCCTTTCCCACATATTACCTTCTTGGTGTAATCATCGTCCCTTAACGCTATAAAAATTTCAAGTTTTAGTCTTTAATAGGTTTATTTTCCCTATGTATACTTTCAACGCTTTTAATCTTCTCCCATGTCACAAAAACAGGAATAGAAGCAAGCAAGGTCTTCTGACGAAGCAATTCAAAACTTGCCATTTCACATAAACTTTTTCCCCTAACTGTAGGAGTTACTTACATGGTGACTTATAATACTATTTCACTCCAACTATTAATTTCTAAAAAAAAGTAGTTTGAATACTTAAAAACAAATTATATTTCAGTGTACTGAAGGCTTTTATAACTTACATTTCTAAAAAGGCTCTTCAATTAAAGTTAACAAAGAAAAAAACTAATTTCTAAAATGACTTTCTTTCTCCATACCTTCCAATAGTAGCTTTGCCTTCATTTTTCACGGACTGGTAAATCTTTCTCTCTTCATCTGAAAGTGTAATGTGCTGAATAAATACTTTACGTTCTGGTAACTCCAAAACAGGTTTTCCTTTAATTTTGCTTGTCTTTGTTCTTCTAAGTGTAATATTTTTAATTAGGCACTGCAAACGCCTAGTCAAAATAAAACAAGTAATTATATAACTTTTTATTCCTACATAAGTTGATTCAATGAGAACAAAAATAAATATATTAATCTGTTAAGTTTTATAAACTTAGTAAAGATTTGAAAAAAAACGTTTAGGGATTTTTATCCTATCTGATAATGACAGACATTTTCTACAGAGAAAATCAGAGCAATAAAATGCATCTAAATTTGCTCTCAATTCACTACCTGTCACAGTTTAATCTTTTATTCTGTCCTTATTTTTCTTACACTCGTCTCCCCATTTTTCTAATCATTAACCCTTTTTATTTCTCAGTTCTGTCAACTATATCACCCAATGTATAAGCACCTCTTAAGCACAAGGCATTATACTAAGTATCATAAGTTCATAAATATGAGTAAGATCTCATCTTCAAAAAGTTTCTCCAGTAATATGAAAATCAAGGTACATAAGTAATTTTTATAAAATAATGAATACCAAAAATAAAAACATGATGTGACAATTCAGAAGAAGGATAAATGCCTTTTTAGATTCTACAACCTTTACACTTCTTTTCTCAGTATCAGGGAAAAAAAGAAGCATATCAACTCTTTAAAAAAAAGATATTTTCCTAACACTGAAATATAAATACAATCTCTTACATTAGAATTCAAATAGTTGATTCTAAGGAATCGAGTAGACAATACTGCAAGCTAGGTTAGTGGCTTTTGAACCTTTTTCACTATAACTCATAGTAAGAAGTCTAAACAACAAACATATACACAAAAACACACATGACAGAAATGAATATTTCACAAAATGATACTGTGCGTGATACACTTTGCTGTACTCTATTTCATTTTATTTAATGAACAGCTATAATGCTAGCTGCCATCTTTATGATTTTACAAACTGCTAATGAATCTTAAACCTTGTCTGAAACCCACCACTGTAGCAAAATATGTGAACCACGATAGCCAAATACCTTGCTTTTAAAATGGCTATCACCAAGTTGACTTTTATGTTCTCAACTTTTATCTATCTCCACCAGAAACAACTTTCTCTCTTGTAGAAACTCTTGGTGATGCCACTGTATAATCACAACATTCAATTATCACTAAAACTATCTAATGCTTAAAACTTATCACTCAGTTATGAGAATTTAGCGCATATTGGATTCTCTGAGCATATTTTTCCTATTACTGTTTATTAATGGTGGTTTTGAGGGTAAGAGCAACACACAAAGACCATATAGCTCTGCTCTTTCTTCACAGTTTTGACTAAAATCAGGGGAAAGTCTGATTAACCTTTTAGTGATAGTTAGAAATTTTCATCTCCATAAACAAGAATCATTAGATTTTGAGAGTCAAAGACATTAAGCTATAAACACGTTTTGGAGAGGAAAGCCACAACAGTCAGGTTAAAGGGGTAATAAAAGTGGCAACTGGTTCAAGCTGCTAACAATTATTCATAACTATCAGTTGTGAAATTACTTACCTGAGTCCAGCTTCATCTCCCATTGTGACAGGACGCTGTATTGTTCTATGCCACCATTCTCTATCAACAAATGGTTTAAGTTTTAAAAAGGAAAGAAGAGACCACAAGTCCTTTAAAGAATTCTGAATTGGAGTGCCTAAAAAGAACATAAAACTCTTATAACTCTACAGCAAGAGTACACAATCAAAATATCCACCTGGCCCAATTAACTGAGACAACACTTGAAAATGGGCACTTAGTTCTAAGTATACCCACTATTAAGCTGTGACTATAACGCTTTGTTAAACATATACACAATCTCAAAATCCAGTCTGACTCTAACTTTTAGCTCTCACTTGCCATACTAACAAAAAGAACACAGATCCTGTAAACTTAACTTGCCCCTTATCAAGAACATTTGCTTATCAGATTTTTAAATCAGTAGCACTAGCAAGAAGAAAAACTAATTTTTGAGTTTATATTCTTGTCCCCATCTTCCAGTACAGGTTCACATGTAGCAAACAAGCTCAAAGATGGGAAGCAGAGAAATCAAGATTCTGATTGAAGAATTAAAGTGTCAAATCCAATGTTGAAAAATTATTCTAGAGACTGTTCTATAAATAAACTATAATTCAAATGTTGCTGTATCATGGGCAGTTATGAAAAAAAAGTCAGTTTTATTAAATGATTTCTATAATTAATTTTGGAGAGGCTTTATATCCACTTCAAATTTACAAGTTACCTCATAACTTAACAATATGTATTTTGTAATTAACTTTAGAAAATCCAGTGAGATAGTATATGTTATCTCAAAATCCATATCATTACCTGTCAAAACCCATCTTCTTTCTGCTTCTAAATCAAGTACAGCTTTTGTTTGCTGAGCATTTGGATTTCGTATGGCATGTCCTTCATCCAGGATCACTCTTAGCCACCTTATGCTATGTAATGGACTATCACCCTTAGTCTAAAATAAATATTTCATATGAATTAAAAACACAGGAAATTAAAATAATACTTTATGTAATTTGATAATAATATGAGTTCTTATTTTTTAATATCATCACTTACTATGTGGTAGGTACTTCTTTAAGCATTACATACATTATTGAATGTTCACCAACTTATAAAGTATTATTATTCCTATTTTACAAGTGAGAAAATTGAAGCACCAAGGTATGGTATATGTTGCTCAAAGTACCACAGCTAGGAAGTGCTGAGCTAGCATTCAAATCCAGGTTGTCTAGCTTTCTGCTGACATCATGGTTCAAAACACTATGTTATCATGCCTCAGAGTCAAACATATGACATATGATGTCAGCTATAAGAATTATTTGAATATAAGAGAATGACTTTATGTAAAAATCAATGTTCTTACCCGAAGACTAAAATTTTTATAATAAAGTATTTTGGAGAACATTTTCACTTAACATCTGGAATTAGACAATTGGAATCCTAAATGAATTGGGAAACTCCTAAGTTTCAGATATTAAAAAAGCTTATTTTTAAATAGAGATAAACAATTATCAAATCATTGTGACAGAAAACAATATTCCAAATTAGAAAGAATTCATTGACAAATTGCTGGATACACTTAAATTCAAATTAAAAAATTTAAGTGGTCTAAATATAAAATATTCCTATATTATTATCTAAAAGAAGTTGAACCTTCTTTTTTTCTGGCAAAATATTAAAAAAACAATTTTCTCTTGTGGCGACTAGAGGGGCAGAAGCAGCATCACCCTCTACGAGGTGACACCCAGGGCCTGCCCTCCACACCTGTATAGGAGGGACAGGCAGCCCCACACCCCAGAAGATCAGAGGATGGGGTCCCCACACTAGCTGTGATCACAGCTGGAAGGAGAGCTTGATGCTCAAGTTTCTCCATCTGTGCAGTGATGATGTGGCAAATTCCACATCTAAAGAAATCCAACAACTCCTGAAACAGAGATCCTTAATTTGGAGGCAGAGCCCACAGAAGGGATTCAGGGCACTCCCACCAGTTCCTGAAATTATATGCTAAATTATGTGGATAGGTATGCATGTGAATGGTTCTGAAAAAAGGGTCTAGAGCAGCACTGTCCAACAGGAATGTTGTGCAAGCACATATGTCACATTCAATTTTCTAGTAGCCACACTTAAGTAACAAGATGTAGGTGAAATTGATTTTAATAAAATATTTTACTTTAAAAATTTCCTATTTACTTCTTATATATTCAGAAAGAAAAAAAGGAAGTGTATAAAGCCTAAATTTTAGAACACTTTAGAAACCTGAAGCAATTTCTTAAATTCAACTTCTGAAAATCTCTTTGAGTATCAACACACTTACACCATAGTCATGAGTTAAAATATTGTATGTAGTCAAAACAATATCCTGTTTTGAAAGCAAGGTTGGGTCTCTAACACGATCAGGACCATAATAAACATAAAAATTCAAGTGCACATCTGATTTTATGTGTTGTCCAAACTGGTCCTAAAAGAAAATTAGAAATATTTTAATAATGAGAAGATTAGTATCAGGTTTAATATTTATATAAAATATACTGTCTTGGCAGTTTGACAAGTCAAATTACTAAAATCCCATAAAAACAAGTTTCACGAAATCTAAACTAAAACAATAACAATACTAATATTTTATTGCCAGAGAAACTGATATATTTACAGTAAATTTTGCCTGGCCCTACCAGTGAGTGGCTGCTTCATCTTTAGAAGTTAAAAGAAGGCAATGGCAACCCATTCCACTGCTCTTGCCTGGAAAATCCTATGGACGGAGGAACCTGGTAGGCTGCAGTCCATGCGGTCCCTAAGAGTCGGATACGACTGAGTGACTTCACTATCACTTTTCACTTTCATGCATTGGAGAAGGAAATGGCAATCCACTCCAGTGTTTTTGCCTGGAGAACCCCAGGGACGGTGGGCTGCCATCTATGGGGCTGCAGAGAGTCGGACACGACTGAAGCGGACAAGACTGAAGCGGACAAGACTGAAGCGACTTAGCAGCAGCAGCAAGCTCTTTTAAGATGGTAATTAGGTTTTTTAAATTTAGTATTCTACAAAAAGGATCTTTAATGATTTCAGTTTAATCTTTAAAAATTAAACAATAAAAGAACAGTAAGGAATATTTTCATGAATGTAGGTAGAGTTTCAAGCCCAGTATCCACTTTCATTCATTTATTATAAGACTACTATTTGTCAGGTATAAACCAGAAAGATGGTACAGCTAAAAAAAAAATATAAGACCAGGTTGCTGCCCTCCTTAACAACACGATCAGTTTTTAAAACTTAAGAGTTTTTTGTTTGGGTTTTTTTAACTTATGAAAACAACAGAGCTGAGAGATTCTGAGCAGGGGGATAAAAAAAGATGAGAAAAAGAAGACACTAAGGAGACATAGCTCGGAAACTATTAGGTAAAAANTCTTTCTGCTTCTAAATCAAGTACAGCTTTTGTTTGCTGAGCATTTGGATTTCGTATGGCATGTCCTTCATCCAGGATCACTCTTAGCCACCTTATGCTATGTAATGGACTATCACCCTTAGTCTAAAATAAATATTTCATATGAATTAAAAACACAGGAAATTAAAATAATACTTTATGTAATTTGATAATAATATGAGTTCTTATTTTTTAATATCATCACTTACTATGTGGTAGGTACTTCTTTAAGCATTACATACATTATTGAATGTTCACCAACTTATAAAGTATTATTATTCCTATTTTACAAGTGAGAAAATTGAAGCACCAAGGTATGGTATATGTTGCTCAAAGTACCACAGCTAGGAAGTGCTGAGCTAGCATTCAAATCCAGGTTGTCTAGCTTTCTGCTGACATCATGGTTCAAAACACTATGTTATCATGCCTCAGAGTCAAACATATGACATATGATGTCAGCTATAAGAATTATTTGAATATAAGAGAATGACTTTATGTAAAAATCAATGTTCTTACCCGAAGACTAAAATTTTTATAATAAAGTATTTTGGAGAACATTTTCACTTAACATCTGGAATTAGACAATTGGAATCCTAAATGAATTGGGAAACTCCTAAGTTTCAGATATTAAAAAAGCTTATTTTTAAATAGAGATAAACAATTATCAAATCATTGTGACAGAAAACAATATTCCAAATTAGAAAGAATTCATTGACAAATTGCTGGATACACTTAAATTCAAATTAAAAAATTTAAGTGGTCTAAATATAAAATATTCCTATATTATTATCTAAAAGAAGTTGAACCTTCTTTTTTTCTGGCAAAATATTAAAAAAACAATTTTCTCTTGTGGCGACTAGAGGGGCAGAAGCAGCATCACCCTCTACGAGGTGACACCCAGGGCCTGCCCTCCACACCTGTATAGGAGGGACAGGCAGCCCCACACCCCAGAAGATCAGAGGATGGGGTCCCCACACTAGCTGTGATCACAGCTGGAAGGAGAGCTTGATGCTCAAGTTTCTCCATCTGTGCAGTGATGATGTGGCAAATTCCACATCTAAAGAAATCCAACAACTCCTGAAACAGAGATCCTTAATTTGGAGGCAGAGCCCACAGAAGGGATTCAGGGCACTCCCACCAGTTCCTGAAATTATATGCTAAATTATGTGGATAGGTATGCATGTGAATGGTTCTGAAAAAAGGGTCTAGAGCAGCACTGTCCAACAGGAATGTTGTGCAAGCACATATGTCACATTCAATTTTCTAGTAGCCACACTTAAGTAACAAGATGTAGGTGAAATTGATTTTAATAAAATATTTTACTTTAAAAATTTCCTATTTACTTCTTATATATTCAGAAAGAAAAAAAGGAAGTGTATAAAGCCTAAATTTTAGAACACTTTAGAAACCTGAAGCAATTTCTTAAATTCAACTTCTGAAAATCTCTTTGAGTATCAACACACTTACACCATAGTCATGAGTTAAAATATTGTATGTAGTCAAAACAATATCCTGTTTTGAAAGCAAGGTTGGGTCTCTAACACGATCAGGACCATAATAAACATAAAAATTCAAGTGCACATCTGATTTTATGTGTTGTCCAAACTGGTCCTAAAAGAAAATTAGAAATATTTTAATAATGAGAAGATTAGTATCAGGTTTAATATTTATATAAAATATACTGTCTTGGCAGTTTGACAAGTCAAATTACTAAAATCCCATAAAAACAAGTTTCACGAAATCTAAACTAAAACAATAACAATACTAATATTTTATTGCCAGAGAAACTGATATATTTACAGTAAATTTTGCCTGGCCCTACCAGTGAGTGGCTGCTTCATCTTTAGAAGTTAAAAGAAGGCAATGGCAACCCATTCCACTGCTCTTGCCTGGAAAATCCTATGGACGGAGGAACCTGGTAGGCTGCAGTCCATGCGGTCCCTAAGAGTCGGATACGACTGAGTGACTTCACTATCACTTTTCACTTTCATGCATTGGAGAAGGAAATGGCAATCCACTCCAGTGTTTTTGCCTGGAGAACCCCAGGGACGGTGGGCTGCCATCTATGGGGCTGCAGAGAGTCGGACACGACTGAAGCGGACAAGACTGAAGCGGACAAGACTGAAGCGACTTAGCAGCAGCAGCAAGCTCTTTTAAGATGGTAATTAGGTTTTTTAAATTTAGTATTCTACAAAAAGGATCTTTAATGATTTCAGTTTAATCTTTAAAAATTAAACAATAAAAGAACAGTAAGGAATATTTTCATGAATGTAGGTAGAGTTTCAAGCCCAGTATCCACTTTCATTCATTTATTATAAGACTACTATTTGTCAGGTATAAACCAGAAAGATGGTACAGCTAAAAAAAAAATATAAGACCAGGTTGCTGCCCTCCTTAACAACACGATCAGTTTTTAAAACTTAAGAGTTTTTTGTTTGGGTTTTTTTAACTTATGAAAACAACAGAGCTGAGAGATTCTGAGCAGGGGGATAAAAAAAGATGAGAAAAAGAAGACACTAAGGAGACATAGCTCGGAAACTATTAGGTAAAAAATTATGAAAGATGAAGACCTAAACCAGAATGGCAAAAGTAAGCCTAGAATGGAAAGGGCTGATATGTACATGGACTGATGGGGACTTGAGAACTAATTAAATATAGAATATGAAGAAAAGGGAGAAAACAAAATAAGACTCTGAAACTTAAAAAACTACTAGAAGAACTGTGTGATAATGACACAAAGAAGTTAAAAAAAAAATAAGGAAAAACAAGCATAAAGATGAGAAAGAGGTAATGAGTATTACTATTTTAGACATTTTAAAATTTTGGTCACCTTAAAATATCTAACTGGAGAAATACACCACAAAAACTTAAATATTGGCCTATAATGCAAGTGTAGATATAGACTTCAAAGTTATCAGTATCAGTACATGAAATCACTGGAATAAATAAGATTCTCTAAGGAAAACAAATACATTGATAAAGGTAGGTTTAGGGAGAGGCTACAAAGAGCAATATTTAAAGAGCAAAGCTTATGCTTCTATTGGAGGATAAGACATGAGGTCTGAGGTACAATTTAAAATATTCCAGCAAAGAAAAATATAAAGCAAATGTGGTGAACGTTTGATTCTTAAATCTAGAGGACTAATACGAAAGAAGAGAATGAAAAAGTTGGCTTAAAGCTCAACATTCAAAAACCAAGATCATGGCATCCAGTCCCATCACTTCATGGCAAATAGATGGGGAAATAGTTGCAGACTTTATTTTGGGGGGCTCCAAAAATCACTGCAGATGGTGATTGCAGCCAAGAAATTAAAAGATGCTTACACCTGGGAAGGAAATTTATGACCAACCTAGACAGCATATTAAAAAGCAGAGACATTACTTTGCCAACAAGGTCCGTCTAGTAAAGACTATGGTTTTTCCAATAGTCCTGTATGGATGTGACAGTTGGAATATAAAGAAAGCTGAGTGCCAAAGAACTAATGCTTTTGAACTGTGGTGTTGGAGAAGACTCTTGAGAGTCCCTTGGACTGCAAGGAGTCCAACCAGTGCATCCTAAAGGAGATCAGCCCTGGGTGTTCATTAGAAGGACTGATGTTGAAGCTGACACTCCAATACTTTGGCCACCTGATGCAAAGAATTGACTTATTTGAAAAGACCCTGATGCTGGGAAAGACTGAAGGTGGGAAGAGAAGGGGACAAAAGAGGATGAGATGGTTGGACGGCATCACCGACTCAATGGACATGAGTTTGGGTAAACTCCAAGAGTTGGTGATGGACAGGGAGGCCTGGCGTGCTGCAGCCCATGGGGTCACAAATAGTCGGACATGACTAAGCAACTGAACTGAACATGGCTCTCATTACAAATTTTTATAATACTAAAAAAAAAAAAGCTTAGGAGAGAAAAGGCAGACTATATATGATGTATGGGATAAGTGGAGAAAAACAATGGTCACTGGGGCAGCGAACAAAATCTTGAGTGAAGGACCAAAAGAATATCAAAGTTTCAAGAACAAATACAAGATTAATTTTTTAATTTGTAATTTATGCTCATTCCCTCTATTTACCAAAATGGTTAAAGATGACTTACAAAATAACACATAACAGAAAGTAATAAAAAGAAAACAAAGTCAGTGTAGGGGAAAAGATAAAGGGAATTCATTGGACATGGCAACAATGAAGTCTCTGATGAGACTAAGGAAGACAGGAGCAAAACCCAGACTTACTGTGGGCTAAAGAGACAATGAAATCTGAAACAGCAAAGGCAAAAATATAAAGAAGATAAAACATGAAACACTAAAGGTGAAAATGCAGAAATTTTATTAAGAAATCTTTATCAATTATCAAGAGAATCTTATCAAGTAGAAAAGGAAAGGAGAAAGAGAACAGTATGAGAAAAGTCAATCCATGTGTTAGCCTTTAAATGGAACAGATAATATTTGTGGAAAATTACACTTGACATAAAAGAAAATTAATTCTTGGTGAAAGAGAACCTACAGTATTGAGTTTGTAGTCACTGTGGTAGGTTTTATGTGTGTGTCTGTCTGCATGAATGAAATAGGAGTTACTACTTAATTTTCCACTGGGACGACAGGTAACCTAAATACCCCAAAAAATTATGTGGTGTATTTGGGATTGGTATCTTCCTCCTTTAACTGGATTCTTTCCCACATCTGAAGACAAAGAAGGGAAGGAAAGGTTACTTCTAGCCTGATTACAGTACTGTACAGTTATGTCACTGGGAGGCTTGAAAGACAGCAAGAGATTGCAAAATGCTAATTTTTATCCCTATATGCTCAACCATCACTCCTTTAAAATGAGACAGAATCATTAAATGTGAGACATACTCAAGAGAAAGCATTTGAAAATCAAAAGGATCTGAGTATGTCTCATGAAAGAGCCAGTGGAGAAATAGTAGATAACCAGGCAAGAGGAAAATAACAGACAAAATGCAAAAAGCACAAAGAGATGAAATCTAATGTACAGACTAATGTACTGATCTTACAGAGTAAGAACTCTTCCATGTCTGAGATAAAAGGAGGCAAGCGAGGACAGATGCAGATAGCCTTGCAGGTAGCAAGAATAGAAGTTCAAATCCAGTGGTCTTTATGTTCACAACGCTTCCAACAGTTATTATTTCATTGTAACATGCAGCTTGAAGGTCAAACTAGAAAGGTCAAACTAGAACCAAGCTGCTCCTACACAAAAAAAGGCTCCATTCCAATGCAATGATTTACAACAGAAAAGCAATCTAGAAGTTAAAAAAAAGACTATATTTTCTGGCAAGCAGCCTTAAAAGTATAGGCTCTAGAGTCAGAATGTTGGACACTATCTCCTTGCTCCATCATTTATTGGCTGGATGACCTTCAGTTCAGTTCAGTTGTTCAGTCGTGTCCGACTCTTTGCGACCCCATGAATCGCAGCACGCCAGGCCTCCCTGTCCATCACTAACTCCTGAGTTCACTCAGACTCATGTCCATCGAGTCAGTGATGCCATCCAGCCATCTCATCTGTCGTCCCCTTCTCCTCCTGCCCCCAATCTCTCCCAGCATCAGTCTTTTCCAATGAGTCAACTCTTCGCATGAGGTGGCCAAAGTACTGGAGTTTCAGCTTTAGCATCATTCCTTCCAAGGAAATCCCAGGGCTGATCTCCTTCAGAATGCACTGGTTGGATCTCCTTGCAGTCCAAGGGACTCTCAAGAGTCTTCTCCAACACCACAGTTCAAAAGCATCAATTCTTCGGTGCTCAGCCTTCTTCACAGTCCAACTCTCACATCCATACATGACCACAGGAAAAACCATAGCCTTGACTAGACGGACCTTAGTCGGCAAAGTAATGTCTCTGCTTTTGAATATACTATCTAGGTTGGTCATAACTTTTCTTCCAAGGAGTAACCATCTTTTAATTTCATGGCTGCAGTCACCATCTGCAGTGATTTTGGAGCCCCAAAAAAGTCTGACACTGTTTCCACTGTTTCCCCATCTATTTCACATGAAGTGATGGGACTGGATGCCATGATCTTCTTTTTCTGAATGTTGAGCTTTAAGCCAACTTTTTCACTCTCCTCTTTCACTTTCATCAAGAGGCTTTTTAGCTCCTCTTCACTTTCTGCCATAAGGGTAGTGTCATCTGCATATCTGAGGTTATTGATATTTCTCCCAGCAATCTTGATTCCAGCTTGTGTTTCTTTCAGTCCAGCGTTTCTCGTGATGTACTCTACATAGAAGTTAAATAAGCAGGGTGACAATATACAGCCTTGACGTACTCCTTTTCCTATTTGGAATCAGTCTGTTATTCCATGTCCAGTTCTAACTGTTGCTTCCTGACCTGTACACAGATTTCTCAAGAGGCAGGTTAGGTGGTCTGGTATTCCCATCTCTTTCAGAATTTTCCACAGTTTATGACCTTAGGTAAGTTATTTAATTTCTCTGTGTTTTAATCCGGTCACTTGGAAAATTAGAATACTAGTTGTGAGGATTCATTGAGAAAATCTATGAAAAGAGTTTAGGAAAAACTGAGCACATAAGAGCTCATTAAGTATTTGTAATAAGCTGTTAAAATAAACAAGTTATCATTAGTGGTATGCTTTAGAAAGAGATTTCAACAGTTCATGAATATGATGTGGTCTTAAATTATACACCTTTCCTACTTCAGGAGACAGAAAGGAAAGAGGCAGAAATATAAGTCAAATCTTACAATAGCAACTGACCATGTTTCTTTCTCTACTATACATTTGCAGAGAAAAATTACTTCAATTCAGTAAAAATAACCCCAAGTCAATTAACAATTATTTGAATTTAACTATAAAGTGCTGACCAACCATATTTCTCCCAACAAATGACTCTCTTATAGTGTAAGACAAATATAAATTATATTTTTAAAGGGCTGTAGAGACTTACCATCCAGTTGCTTAACACAGAAAGCGGACAGATGATCAGTGTTGTTCTTGGTTTATCTTCAACATCAGTTTTCTTTGAACTCTCCACTGCAGACGCTCCTGAAAGAATCAGCGACACATCCTTCAGCAGGTTTTTCTCAAACATACATGAAGTCAATAAAGATATTTCAAACATGTGCCTCTATGAAGCGAAATTAGGAGTAATTAAAAAGAAACAAAAAAACTTCTGTTTCTAACCATAATGAAGTATGAGGAACTAGATTTTACCTTGCCACTTTATGCAACTAAAAATCTGAATAGTGATTGTTTATGGGGAATGTAGAGAATGATAACTGAGAAAGGGCATAGGGAAGAAGTTTGGAATATCTCCTAATACTTGTTAAGCTATTCATAGTTATTAAAATTTGTTTTATGCAGTTTTCTGAATTTGTACTATAGTTAATGTGGTATCAGACTCCAAGATGGGCTCAAATGGTATCTATTTCCCCAAAGTCACAATGTTGTATAGCCCCCTTCCACATTCAAACAGACTTGGTGTATATAATTCCCTGGAGAAGGAAATGCCAACCCACTCCAATATTCTTGCCTGGAAAATTCCATGGACAGAGGAGCCTGGTGCGCTACAGTCCATGGGGTTGTGAAGACTCAGACACAACTTAGCGACTAAACAACAACAATATGACCAACAGGATATGGTAATTATAGTGTATCACTTCTGAGATTGTTGTAAAAGACACAACTTCTGACTCAGATGCCTTCTCCCTCTGTCTAGTCAGCTTCTCTCTCTGATCACTCTCTAGTATCTTTGGGTTCATTGTATGGCTTACTTGTTCTCCAAGATAATTTACACTTCCATACACTGTGTATTCCTGTTCCTTGCCTATAAACTGAGATTTTTGGTGGGGCAGGGGCGGGGCAGGCTGTGCCCCACAGCCTCTGAGATCTTGGTTTCCTGACCAGGGATCTAATCCTTGCTACCTGCATTAGAAGCACAGAGTCTTAACCACTGAACTGCCAGAGAAGTCCCACATTTCTTAAAATTTCTAAAGTTAGGGTCAAGAGTAAACTAAAAAGAATTTTCTATTCCTAATTTTCTGATTTTAGACAAAACTTAACTCTTTCTCATCATTCTTTGCTAGTTCAAATACCACCTTCTTAAACAGGTTGTTTTTGTTTAGTTGCTCAATTGTGTCCAACTCTTTGTAACCCCATGGACTACAGCACACCAGGCTTCCCTGCCCTTTACCATCTCCCAGAGTTTGCTCAAATTCATATCCTTTGAGTCAGTGATGCCATCCAACCATCTTGTCCTCGCTCATCCCCTTTCCCTCCTGCCTTCAATCTTTCCCAGCATCAGAGTCTTTTCCAATAAGTCAGCTATTCCCATCAGGTGGCCAAAGTCCTGGAGTTTCAGCTTCAGCATCAGTCCTTCCAATGAATATTCAGGACTGATTTCCTTTAGGATTAACTGGTTGGATCTCCTTGCAGTCCAAGGGACTCTCAAGAGTCTTCTCCTTGCAATTCGAAAGCATCAGTTCTTCAGTGCTCCACATCCAAGGAGCAAGTGTCTTTTAATTTCATGGCTGCAGTCACCATGAACAGTAATTTTGCAGCCAAGAAAATAATCTATCACTGTTTCCATTGTTTCCTCATCTATTTTCCATGAAGTGATGGGACCAGATGCCATGATCTTTGTTTTTTGAATGCTGAGTTTTAAGCCAGCTTTTTCACCATCCTCTTTCAACTTCATCAAAAGGGTCTTTAGTTCTTCTTTGCTTTCTGCCATAAGGGTGGTGTCATCTGCATATATGAGCTTATTGACACTTCTCCAGAAACCCTGATTCCAGTTTGTGCTTCATCCAGCCTGGCATTTCGCAGGATGTAATCTGCATACAAGTTAAATAAGCAGGGTGATAATATACAGCCTTGATGTACTCCTTTCACAATTTTTAACCAGAAACCTAAGGTCAGCATTTATTTCACTATTTTCCTTTATTTTCTTCATGTTTGCTGCTCACTGAGTCACTTCAGTTGTGTGACTCTTTGCCACCCTATGGACTTTAGCCCACCAGGTTCCTCTGTCCATGGGATTCTCTAAGTAAAAGAAATGGAGTGGATGGCCATGCATCCCTCCAGGGGATCTTCCTGACCAAGGAATCAAACCAGAGTCTCTTGTGTCTCTTGCATTGTAGGCGGATTCTTTACCGACTGAGCTACCAGGGAAGCTCCATTTATAAAGTCCTTATTGAATTTGTTAAAATAATGATTATGCTTTATATTTGGGGTTTTTGTCCCCAAAATATGTAGGATCTTAGCTCCCTGACCAAGGATTGACCTGAACCCCCTGAATTGGAAGGCAAAGTCTTAACCACTGCCCTTAAGGAAAGTCTCCTTCTATGTCTTTTGACTAGAACATTTGGTCCATAATTATTGATATGTGTCTATCTTCTTATTGCCATTTTGGTAGTTATTTTGGATTTCCTTTTGTAAGTCTTTTTTCCCCTTCTTTTGTTCTATTATTTGATGACTATATTTAGTGTTATACTTGCACTCCTTTTTCTTTTTTGTATGTATATTTTTTATAGATTTTGGTTTGCAATTACCACGAGGTTTTGTAAATCCTAAAGGAAATCAGTCCTGAATATTCTTTGGAAGGACTGATGCTGAAGCTGAAACCCCAATACTCTGGCCACCTGATGCAAAGGACTGACACACTGGAAAAGACCCTGACACTGAGAAAGACTGAAGGTAGGAGGAGAAAGGGACAACAGAGGATGGGATGGCATCACCATCACTGTATGGCATCACTGACTCACTGCACATGAGTTTGAGTAAGCTCTGGAAGTTGGTGATGCACAGGGAAGCCTGACATGCTGCAGTCCATGGGTCACAAAGAGTCGGACACGAATGAATGACTGAACTGAACTAATAAGGTTTTTGGACAACAGTCTCTATATATACATAATTATTTTAAGTTGCTAATCTCTTAATTTCAAATGCATTTTAAAACTCCCTTATGATTACTATTTTTAAGATATTTTACATCTAATTGTTTTGTTTATTCCTTAACTGCTTATTGTGGACATAGATGATTTTACTACTTTTGTCTCTTAACCTCTGTAACTAGCTTTGTATGAGGATGATTTTCTACTTTAACTGTACGTTTGCCCTTTACTGGTGAGTTTTTTCTTTCCGTAATTTTGTTCCTAGTTGTGGCCTTTCCTTTTTTGCCTAGAGAAGTTCCTTTAACAATCATTGTAAACCTGGTTTTGTAGTGCTGAACTCTTTCATCTTTTGCTTGTCTGTAAAGCTTTTGATTTCTCCATCAAATCTTTAGAAGACTCTTGCTGGGTAGAGTATTCTTGGTTGTACTTTCATTACTTTAAATTTATCAAGCCACTCCCTTCTGGCCTTCAGAGTTTCTGCTGAAAAATAACTGATATCGTTAAGGGAGTTCCCTTGTATGTTATTTGCTGCTTTCTCCTTGCTGCATTAAATATTTACTCTTTAATTTTTGCCATTTTAATTACAATGTGTCTTAGCATGTTCCTCCCTGGATTCATCCTGTATGGAACTCAATTGTTCCTCAATTTGGGTGACTGTTTCCCAGGTTAGTGAAGTTTTCAGCTATTACGTCTCAGGCTTTTTCCTCTTCTCCTTCTGGGAGTACTATAATGCAAATATTAGTGAGCTTGGTGCTTTCCCAGAAGTCTTTTAAAGTGTCCTCATTTCTTTTCATTCATTTTTTCTTTATTTTTCTTTTAATTATTTTTAATTAGAGGATAACTGCTTTACAATAGTATGCTGGTTTCTGCCATGGATCAACATGAACCAACCATAGGTATAGTATACATATGTCCCCTCCCTCTTGAACCTCCCTCCCACCCCATCCCCAGATTGTCTCAGCACACCAGAATTGACCTCCCTGTGTCATACAGCAAACTCCTACTGGCTATGTAATTTTACATAAAGTAGTATATATGTTTCAATGCTACTCCCTCAATCTGCCCCACCCTCTCCTCCTCACACTGTATTCACAAATCTGTTTTCTATGTCTGCATCTATACTGCTGTCCTGTAAATAGGTTCATTTTTTTTCTTTTTTCTGTTTAGTAGCAGTGATTATTACAGAGCTGGAGGAATCATGCTCTCTGACTTCAAACTATACCATAAAGCTACAGTAATCAAAACAGTATGGCTGTGGCACACAGATCAATGGAACAGTACAGAGAGCTCAGAAATAAACCTACACACTTATCATCAATTAACCTACAACAAAAAAGACAAGAATATACAATGGAAAACAGCCTCTTCAATAAGCAGTGATGGGAAATCTGGAGAACTACATGTAAAAAAATGAAAGTAGAACATTCTCTAACACCACATATGAAAGTAAACTCAAAATAGACTAAAGACCTAAATGTAAAACCAAATACTATAAAACTCCTACAGGAAAACAGAACACTTTGATATGAATCACTGCAATATTTTTTGGATCCATCTCCTAAAGAAAATAAAAACAAAGATAAACAAATGGGACCAATTAAACTTAAAAGCTTTTGCACAGCAAAGGAAACCATTGACAAAATAAGCTAAATGGGAGGCCTACGAAATGGAGGATATATTTGCAAATGATATGACTAATAAGGGATTAATATCCAACATATACAATCAGCTCATATAACTCAACATCAAAAACACAAACAACCCAACTAAAAATGGGCAGAAGACCTGAACAGACATTGTATCCAAGAGGAAATGTAGGTGGCCAATAGGCAAATGAAAATATGCTCAACATCACTAACCATCAGGGAAATACAAATCAAAACCACAATGAGGTATCAAATACCTCATACCTGTCAGAATGGCTATCATCTAAAAGAATGTAAATAACAAATGTTAGTGAAGCTGTATAGAAAATGGAACCCTCATATAGTATTAGTGGAAATAAAAATTGGTACAGCAACTGAAAAAAGAACCATATGACCCAGCAATTCTACACTTGGGTATACACAAAAAGATAAAAACACGAATTCTAAAAAAATACACTCACCCCAATGTTCACAACAGCATTATTTGTAACTGCCAAGATACAGAGCAACCTAAGTGTCCATCAGCAGATGAATGGAAAAAAAAGATGTCACACACACACAATGGAATATTACTCAGCCATTAAAAAATAATGAAATTTGGGGAATTCACTGGTGGTCCAGTGGTTAGAACTCGGCACTTTCACTGCTAAGGCCCATGTTCAATCTCTGGTCTGGGAACTAAGATTTCACAAGCCATGTGGTATAGCCAAAAGAAAAAGTTAAAAACAAATAATGGCAGAAAGTGAAGAGGAACTAAAGAGCCTCTTGATAAAGGTGAAAGAGAAGAGTGAAAAAGTTGGCTTAAAAACTCAACAATCAAAAAACAAAGATCATGGTATCCGGTCCCATCACTTCATGGCAAAGATAGGGAAACAACAGAAATAGTGACAGACCATTGTCTTGGGCACCAAAATCAATGCAGATGGTGACCGCAGCCACAAAATTAAAAGACTCTTGCTCCTTGGAAGAAAACCTATGAAAAACCTAGATAGCGTAGTAAAAAGCAGACATTACTTTGCTGACAAAAGTCCATCTAGTCAAGGCTATGGTTTTTCCAGTAGTCATGGATATCTGTGAGAACTGGACCATAAAGAGGTCCAACACTGTGGTGTTGAAGAAGACTCTTGAGAGTTCCTTAGACAGCAAGGAGATCAAACTAGTTAATCCTAAAGGAAATTAACTCTGAATATTCATTGGAAGGACAGATGCTGAAGTTCCAATACTTTGGCCACTTGATGCAAAAAGCCAACTCATTGGAAAAGACCCTGATGCTGGGAAAGACTGAGGGCATGAGAAGAAGGGAACAACAGAGGATGAGATGTTGGATTGTATCACCAACTCAATGGACATGAGTTTGAGCAAGCTCCAGGAGACAGTGAAAGACAGGGAAGCCTGGCATCCTGTGGTCCATGGGGTCTCAAAGAATCAGACACTGAGTAACTGAACAACAACAAAAATAAATAAAACAAGTAATATTTTCAAAAAGAAAAATAAAATTTTACTATTTGAAACAACATGACTGGGCTTGAAGAGCATTATGCTAAATGAAATAAGTCAGACAGAGAAGACAAATATTGTAATGGTATCACTTATAAGAAGAACCTAACAAATACAACAAACTAGTGAATATAACAAAAAAGTAGACTCACAAATATAGAGAACTAGTGGTCACCAGTGGGGAGAAGGAATAGAGGAGGGGCAAAGGAGAGATAGGGGAGTAAGTACAAAACATTAGGTATGACCTACAAGGATATATTGTACAACATGGGGAATATAGCCAATATTTTATAATAACTATAAGTGGAGTAGTATCTTTAAAAACCGTATACCTGTAACATATAATACTGTAAAGCAACTACACTTAAACAAAAAATAAATTTAAAACATTTTAAATTATGTTTACAGGTTTATGTTTCCACTTCATCATTAGACATAAGCCCCATGAAAATAGACTTGTCTGCTGCATCTTCAGTATGTAAAACAGAATATACTAAGGTAGAGAGATAAAATAATTTGCTAGATCTCCTTAACCACAGTCCAATCTCTTTCCATTTCAAAAATTTAGACTCTTAAGCAGTGTCACTTTCTTATGAATTACAAATTATAAAGTAATAATAAATATCACTCACATTTTTAATTGAAAAACAAATTCTTCTCATACCAATAATAAATATTTACAATTCTAATTAATCCAAATTAAATTAAGTTTTAAAACAGCCATAAATTGCTCTGTGCCTTTACTAGAAACAATATCTCTGCTACTCAGATGAGTAAGAGTCCTCTGTCCATCATATTCCTGACCTAAGTAAAACAAATAGAATAGGAAAATACATAAAATTGTACTTTAAAAAATGAGATTATTTTTTCCTCTACTTTTTTCTTGTAATATGATTTATACTTTTGTCATTTAAATTTTTTTTATTTGAGAAACAGAAAAAATAAACCAAACAAAAGCAGATTTACTTACCCCTTTTCAACATTTTCTTTTTTGCTGCAGGGGTAGACGAAGTAAGTGCACATTCAAACTCTGCATCCTCTTGAACCTTAGAAGATCCTGCTAAAGTACAAACCACAGAATCATTAAGAAATTTGAAAACGAATTATCTCCTGTACTTAAGTACAGATAACTTTCTAAGGGTAGGAAACATAATATCACTTACAAACTTCAAGAGTTTGTATTAGTAAATAAATATAAAATAATTTCTAGTAACCAAAACTGCCTCTTTTGACACTAAGCATCTTTCTAGCTCAGAGAAGAAACAGTCATTCATGATAAATTGAAGCTTCTCCTAAGGAAGAAATGTGAAAGTAGAAGCAGTCAAATGCAAAGTGATTCAGCTCCTAGGTGGAAGGAGAATATTTTCAATGAAACAGGTGTTTAACTTTTAATGAAGATGCTACCAAATTTTCATCAGTCAAATGGTGGTAAGTTATTTTTCAAATGCAACACAATTTCTTAACCTAGCTATATGATACAATCAGATTAGGAGATAAACAAAGTAAAGATGTTTTAAAGACAAAGGAAAAAGTAAAGATACTCAACATTTGTAAATTTGTATAATGTTAAATATAATAGCTGAGCTATATTGACAAAAAGGCAGTCTCACCCTACTTCTGTAACTACAATTTATACATATACAAAACAGGTTTTATTGAAGTCATTTTATAAGCAGTAGAAAGATTTTGTCTAAAATCAGTTTAAATATTTTCTTAGATTTTAATTTGAAACTATTCTTTCAATTTNATTTAAGATCTATTACTAAAGAATTCCAAGCTAGACAGATACAAATCAATGATTACTTTAATAATCTTTAAGTGTAGACAGGGGATATTGAGATGTATACACATACCTTTTACTCTGATTTTAGTCTCTGATTGTGTTCTTTTCAGTTTGCCTAAAAATAAAACCAAATATAACGTGGTCACACTAGGAAATTAAAATATAGGACACATTATCAAATCAATCTCATTTCATATTACCTTTCATTTTCTGTGGCAATTCACTTGGTTCAGCTTCTTCTGAATCACTACTTTCAGTGTACTGTACAACAGCAGGTTTTCTCCTAAAATTAAGTATACACAATTTTTTATCAACCCAAAATAAAATGGTTAGATATAAAACCTATGTTTAATAAATGTAATATAAATGCTTTTGTCTTGCCCTGGTTTATTTTTTGAGAAAATTTCAAGGGAAAAAAAAATTTTATTTGACAAATGAAAGCCAAATTTGCTAAAAGCATTTTGCTTTCACAGTCAGATGCATTTAACTATACAAAATACAGTGTCATTATTATTAAAATAAATTGGAGAAAGTAAACCTTCTAGAATAGTAATCTCTTCAACACTTTATTCAGTATTTGGTAATTCAATTAAAATACTTGTATAAAACTAGAAGAAAAAAGAAGTGATTCTGATTATCAAAGAAAACCCTCCAATATAAAGTAAGCAGCTAAGAGGCAAAAATATAATTCTTTCATAATGGAAACTTTTATAAATTCCGTGTAGAAGTAGTACAGTACTATGTTTAAGTGCCTAGAAACAATGGACTGTGGAATGAGACTGCCTAGATTCAAATCTCCATTCCACCATTTATTTGCTATGTGACTTTTGGCAAATTACCTAATATTCTTCTAAGTTTCAGTTTCCTCACTCAGAAAATAGGAATAAAGATACAATTCACTCTGCACAATAAAATGTGTTACCACATGTAAAGCCTCTAAAATAGTCCCTGCTATACAGTAAGTATATATCTATTTTTTAATTAATAGTTTGTGTGTTGGTTGTTTTTCCCATGTCATCATTATTTCCACACTCTTGAACTTAATCTTGTTCAGCTGATAGTACTCTTACCCAGACTCATGGTCAGTTCAGAGTTATATAAGATTTGAGATCTAGATAAAAGGGAAACTGATGAGTCCTGGTTTTATACTCAGTTCAGAAAGGTATTAAAGACAGAATAATTAACAAAGCCCCAGATTTGAAATCTCTCTTAGAATAGCTAAGAGGGATGCAGATTTGGGGTCATACCTGCAGGTACTGATTGTGAACAAAAAAACCACAAAAGCCAAGTATTTAGATCTACCTCAGAAATAAATAAAATTTATAAACTTAACAATTCAAGTGGAAATCAGAGAGGCATTATGGGTTTTATTCAAGTTCTCCTTCCAGTCTACATGAATATAATACTGTCCATAAACAACTTTATCATGTTTTATTTCTGCTGCTGCTGCTGCTAAGTCACTTGGTCGTGTCTGACTCTGTGCGACCCCATAGACAGCAGCCCACTAGGCTCCTCTGTCCCTGGGATTCTCCAGGCAAGAATACTGGAGTGGGTTGCCATTTCCTTCTCCAGTGCATGAAAGTGAAAAGTGAGAGTGAAGTAGCTCAGTCGTGCCCCACTCTCAGCAACCCCATGGACTGCAGCCTACCAGGCTCCTCCGTCCATGGGATTTTCCAGGCAAGAGTACTGGAGTGGGTTGCCATTGCCTTCTGTGTTTTTATTTCTACTAAAGGTGAATTGAGAAACAACTCAAATGAGCAAACAATGCTTTTGTCAAGTCGTCCAATAAATATACATCAGTTCTCAACTCCTTAAATTCAGAAAGAAAACTCTTCTAAAGTCTCAATGAAAACAAAAAACCCAAGAGTGAGATCTCAGTTCCTATGTGAAAGAAAGAGGAAAACGATAGAAAGGCAGTGATTATTAAAAATTACCAATTACTTCTTTTATGTATTAATGTTACTTTTTAACCTATAAAAAGAGAACAGTCTACTTCCCTAAGTCACAATGATTTTAGCAGTTTCAAATTAAAGAATGTATTTGAAAGAACTATATGCTGGGGAGATAATGGTCATATCTTTCTTGTATATGTAAGAAAATAGAGAAAAAGTTTAAACATATTACATAAAATCAAACCATAACAGAGTTTACCTTTTGGGGCGGGAGCCAGAGAATTCTGATTTGGGATATTTATTCTTTCCCTTGACATCTGAAATACTGGGTTCTCCACTATATCTAGATCCTTCCATTTCAAAGAAAAGGATAAAGAGTATTAGTAAACTGTCTCAGACAAGAAGCATCTTTCTTAAAACATTGGTTTTCTAACTGAATAGCTACAGTTTCCTAATCTAGTATTTTCTCACAAAAGTAACTTCAACTTTTTTGTAACCTAGTTGTTTCCCCTGTAGTCATCCAGTCAGTCCCCACACTGACTGTATTTCCTGCTATACCAAGGCAGCTGAGAGCTGCTGAAGAAAAAATGAACAATAAACAAGTGGTATAATGAATGTACACTTCCCAATCTCAGTTGTCAACCTTGTATCACTTAGCAACTCTTCTACCTATCACAGCGCCTCCCTACCCACTCACCTGGAATAGCTATACTATCATACACTGGATCTTCTGCCCAGATTTTAAACTCCTTTTACTCCCAGCAGATGACCTACTTCACTTTATAAAGAAAATCAGATGTCATCTTCTATAAATTAATCAATTTTCCTTTAAAAAATTTTTTAAATTTTCTCAATTAACTATATTTTTCCTCAGCATTACTTCCTTCCCTTCTAATGCTAACTCATCTACCTATTTTCTTGATCACATTTCCTCCCAAAGGCCAACAAATTATTCTTTCCATTATATACAAAATTTTTTCCTAAACCCTGCCCCACCATGAAGCCCTCAATTCTGCCTCTCTCTCCCATCTGTTTTGCCCCTGTCTCAAACATAGCAAAATTCATAACAGAACACAGATGTTATTTCTATTTCTTCATCTACTAGTCTTATTTTAAAATATTTTCAGTCTTGCTCTACTCTAACCAATCTCCAGAAATTAATTTTATGAAAGTCACTAACTGCTAAATGCAACCATATAACTGCATTCCTTTTCATTTCTCCTCTAATTTGGCTCTAACCTATCTATCTTAATCTGCTGCTATTCATGCCTACTTATTCATATTCAGTTACTTATTTACATTATAAATACCACAAACTATTCTGAGGTCCCAGAGCAAGATACTCTGTTTTGTTTTTAGTTGCCCTTTCCTGGGGCTTTTTTTCCTCCACAAAAAATGTTCTTCCTCAGCTTCTTTAATGTGCTACCACCCAATTTCATCATGGCCTCCTTCATGAAATTTTTCTTGACTACCAGTTTTCATGAGATTCTTCAGAAAAACGTATCTGAAATTTTTGTACAGTACTAAAGCTAGAAGTGGAATTACATCATTAAACTGGAAAAATCTATGAGGTCATGTTCAAAATTAAGGTTTACCTTTGATTAGTCCAGCTGCCTTTTCACTGGTATTGTTTCCTCCAAGTTCCATAGATTCATCATAAACATTACATTCCTAGATGAAAAGGCATATTTCTTACATAGTACTGCTGTCAGTTTTAAGTAAACTTAAAAATATATCGTATTTTATACTGCTTTACTTTATACAATCAAGACTACTTAAATGGCTACCCTATTCTGGAGCAATGCAAGGAGGTACATTAAGAGGAAAAATGTACAAATTGAAAAAAAACTTTAACAGGTATCCAAAAAAAGAAAACTAGTCTGTCTCGACCTTTTCAAAAGAAATACAAAAAAGCAAACTTCAATTATAAATGGCATATTAATGTGAGAAACAGTCATGAATGAGATTTACTTCAAAACCAAAAGGAATTCTAACACTAGAAACTTTCAAACCAAGAGTCCCTTCTCAATAGATAACAGATCTATAATGAAACTAAGCTGCCACTGACATCCTTTTTTTCTCTGTAATTCTTAGAGTGGGTAGATCCAACAGTCAAGTATCAGAGTGCTTTCTCCCTTGCTCTATCAGGGATTTTCCTGCCAATTCTTTGTTCTTTTCCCTTCCTGTTTCTTTGTGAGCACAAGAACTTCTATAAAAGCAAACTTTTATACTTCTCTGTGAAAATATTTTCAACTTAGTCTACTAGGGCAGGGTTCCTCCAATCTTAATTCTAGACTTGATTCTGGATGAAAGAATGACAAATAAAATTGGGTTTAATTAAATTAATTCCTTCAGTTTAAAAAGAAAGGTAGGTATATTGTGAAAGAAAGATCATTATTTTGAATCAAAACCTCAGAGTGGGCTCAAGATTGGATAGCAGGAGTACAATGTAATTTTTACCTAGAATAAAGGCCAATAAAAGATATTTTATTTTTTAAAAGATAATTTTAAACATTTTATAAACTCCCACTAGAGTTTACATTTCTCTAAAAATGTGGCTGAAAAGAAAATCTATCCCCTTTCAACAGTATGAGTCTAAATAAATTAAAAATTCAAGATATACCATATTTAGAAATATGTGACTAGAAATTAGATAATTAATTTTTAAAAGCATTAGCTCCAAGAAGCAGATGTTAAAAATGCCTTTAGTCAAGGCATCCTACCCAGTCTTCTTCAGTAATCAGTACAATCACTTATATAAACAACATGGAGAAATAATTTAAAATTTTATCTACAAAATAAAGGATGTCCTTTACATTATTCTTTTCACATTCAATGACTTTGCTCAGCAAACCTTTTCTTCACGAAGGTCAAAAAAAATGTACATATAAAGCCTAAACTATTAAATACTATGCCCCCATCTCATGGAATTTAATTTTTACTCTGTAAGTTTGCAATATCCAAATCTATTTGACATAATGAAATTTCTGTTGCAGTAAATGCCTGGCTGGAAATCACATTTTCAGTCTCAATTTCAACTAATGTAGCAAATGAAATATCATAAAGCCTTTCTACTACATAACACATTAAATGCATGGCTGATCTTAAGGGGAAAAAAGAATGCCTTACTGTTAAACTGGTAATTAACAATGAAGTTCTAAGTAGTCTTAGGTACTATTTTTCAGTTTTAATAACTAAAATTTAGGGGGGAAAAAGGTAAAAAGCACTGTAGGGGACTGAATCTTACATGTTAATAACATAGATAAACTTCCAATAAAAGTACAAGAAGGAAATGCAACTAAGCTTAGAAATTAAGAAAATGGAAAATAATAAACAGCAGTAGGAAACCAATACGCAGCATCTTTGAAAACTAAGAAAGCAGAAGAACAGCAGCAGAGAAAAGTCCAAAAGAAAAAAACATTTTGCATATACCTTGTACTTAAATTATTTCCTATTTTAAGGTCTTTGGACTTTCAGTTGAGAATGAAGAACAACCTTTCATTCTAATAGCACTTATCTGCCTTATAAAACTAATTCTTTATTAATTCTTCGGTTCGGTTCACTCACTCAGTCGTGTCCGACTCTTTACGACCCCATGAACCACAGCACGCCAGGCTTTCCTGTCCATCACCAACTACCAGAGTTTACCCAAACTAAGGTCCATTGAGTCGATGATGCCATCCAACCATCTCATCCTCTGTTGTACCCTTCTCCTCCCGCCCTCAATCTTTCCCAGCATCAGGGTCTTTTCAAATGAGTCAGTTCTTCGCATCAGGTGGCCAAAGTACTGGAGTTTCAGCTTCAACATCAGTCCTTCCAATGAACACCCAAGACTGATCTCCTTTAGTAAGGACTGGTTGGATCTTCTTGCAGTCCAAGGGACTCTCAAGAGTCTTCTCCAACATCACAGTTCAAAAGCATCAATTCTTCGCACTCAGCTTTCTTTATAGTCCAACTCTCATATCCATACATGACTACTGGAAAAACCATGACTAGATGGAACTGCGTTAACAAAGTAATCTCTCTGCTTTTTAATATGCTATCTAGGTTGACCATAACTTTCTTTCCAAAGAGTTAAAGTGTCTTTTAATTTCATGGCTGCAATCACCATCTGCAGTGATTTTGGAGCCCCCAAAATAAAGTCTNGTCTTCAGATCACCACCTTCTGTGTGTTGAACCTCCCTTTGCCTTTCTCTTATAAGGGCATTTGTGATTGCATGTAAGATCGCTTGATTAATCCAGCATAATCTCCTTTTCTCGGGATCCTTAATTACATCCACGAAGACCCTTTTTCCAAATAAGGTAACATTCATTCATAGGTTCTGAGAACTGGATGAGAATGTCCTCTAGGGGAGGGCCATTTTCCAGCCTACCACAGACATGGATGATTATTGTCATTTTACAGGTAAGCAAACTAAGTGAGAAGACTAACCTATGGTCACACAGCTAGTGACAGAGACCACACTGAAATCAAATCTTGCAGTAAATTCAGGACACTTCAATTCTGTCACGTGGCATCCCAAAAGTCCCTCTGATAGAGAGAGAGAGAGAAAGAGAGAACGTCTCCCCAGCTCTCAAAGACAGTGCAGTCTATGTGGGGCATTCTGGGATGTTCCAGATAAGCTTAGTCAACTACTTATCCAGGGCTACTTAACCATTTTGTGACTGAGCCACCACATAAGCCAAGCCCTGGAAGCAAAGTGGTTAGAGAAGCTTCTTGTTGTGTGACCACCTGGTTCTGTCCCAGGTAGCACCCAGTAAAGGTAAAGAACCCGCCTGCCAGTGCAGGAGACATAAAAGATGCAGGTTCGATCCCTGGGTCTGAAAGATCCCCTGGAGGAAGAAATGGCAACCCACTCCAGTATTCTTGCCTGGAGAATATCATAGACGGAGGAGCCTGGTGGACTACAGTCCATGGGATAGCAAAGAGTCGATCACAAGTGAAGCAACTTAGCACACACCTGGATCTGTCCCTCTACAAGGATGACAACTGACTTTCCTGGTCCCTTCAAAGAGAGTAGGATTAAACAATAAAGACTTTCTGGAAGCAAGGAAATGGTAAGCCATAGAAAACAAACATGGTTACCAAAGTGGGGAGGAGGAATAAATTAGGAGTTTGGAGGTAAAATATGCACATTACTATATATAGAATAGATAACCAACAAGGACCTACCGTACAGCACAGGGAAAGTGAAAGTGTTAGTCTCTCAGTCATGTTTGACTCTTTGCAACCCCGTGGACTGTAGCCCACCAGTCTCCTCTGTCCACGGGATTCTCCCGGCAAGAATACTGGAGTGGGTTGCCATGCCCTTCTCCAGGGGATCTTTCCAACCCAGGGATCAAACTTGGGTCTTCCATACTGCAGGCAGATTCTTTACCATCTGAGCCATGAGGAAAGCCACTCTACTCACTATCTTGTAATAACTGATAATGGAAGAGAGTGCTTTTAAAAAGGATACATATTTATCCATACATGTGTATAACTGACTTGCTTTATTGTACTACGGAAACTGATGCAACATTGTAAATGAACTTTTCAATAATTTTTTTTTTTTTTAAAGCAAACCAAACTCAAAAGGCACAGATATCTATGAAGCAGCAGGGAGAAGAAGATAGCACATGTTTGTTGGAGGCAGAAACATAAGGCCTGGGCAGGAAACAGGATCAGACTGGCTGGACTAGAAGACTTCTGCTGGTGGTTCTGTAAGGGAAAAATGTGTGTTTTCACAGAAAATGACATATTGTCCACAGTACGCCCTCCCACCTTATCTGATCTGACTCTGGGAATTGTTTATACTCTATAAACTGTAGATAACTGATAATAGTGCCAAATAATTCTTGCCTGTAGACATGCAAATGAATTCTTTCCAGTGGGAGAACAACCCTCCCTACCCTATTGGAAAAAGAAAAACAACTAGTTCTGTCTCCATTTGCAGATTCATTTCAATATGTCTGATTTCTAAATGCTCCTGTTCTTTGGATTCTCCTTTGAACTGGTTGTAATATCACAGTTGTTTCTTTACTCAAGGAGTTAAATAAAATCTTTAATCTTTAATTTGTACCTGTATAAGAATGATTTTTTATTTCCAATTTTTTTTTAACAGTTCAAAGGAGAGAGTCCTGAATGGCCAGAGCTAGAAAATACCTTTAAGTTCATCTAGTTCAATGTATTTTACTGAAGAGGAAACTGAGGTTCAGAGAGAAAGACTTGTCTGAGGACCTGGGGAGGGATGGGGGTAGCAGAGCCAGGACTAGAACATGACACCAGGTTCATAGTCCCACATACTTGGGTTCCTCCCATAGCTAGCCCCTAATAAGTGCATGGCTCCAGCAAGATACTTATCTCAAAGAGCCTCACTTTCCAGATCAGTGTACCTACTTCATATCACTCGCACCCTGGGTTGCCTTGAGGGCAAATGAGATCATGAATGTAAAGCAACAAGAAAGAATCTCAATGACAAGTGCTCAAAAAATATCAGATAATAGGATTTTTCAGCTGTATATTTTCACCCTGCTTATTTAACTTAAATGAAGAGTATATCATGCAAAATGCTGGGCTGGATGAAGCACAAGCTGAAATCAAGACTGCCATGAGAAATATCAATAACCTCAGATACACAGATGACACCACCCTTATGGCAGAAAGCAAAGAGGAGCTAAAGAGTTTCTTGATGAAGGTGAAAAAACAGAGTGAAAAAGTTGGGCTTAACACTCAACATTCAAAAAACTAAGACCATGGCATCCAGTCCCATCATTTCATGGCAAATAGATGGGGAAACAATAGAAACAGCAACAGACTTTATATTCTTGGGCTCCAAAGTCACTGTGGACGGTGACTGCAGCCATGAGATAAAAAGATACTTACTCCTTGGAAGAAAATCTATGAACCTAGACAGTGTATTAAAAAGCAGAGACATCACTTAGCCAACACAGGTGTCCAGTCAAAGCTATGCTTTTTCCAGTAGTCATGTATGGATGTGAGAGTTGGACTGTGAAGAAAGCTGAACGCTGAAGAATTGATGGTTTTGAAGATGGTGTTGGAGAAGACTCTTGAGAATCCCTTGGACTGCAAGCAGATCCAACCAGTCCATCCTAAAGGAAATCAGCCCTGAATATTCATTGGAAGGACTGATGCTGAAGTTCCAATACTTTGGTCAACTGATGCAAAGAACTGACTCATTAGAAAAGACCTTGATGATGGGAAGGATTGAAGGCAGGAGGAGAAGGGGATGACAGAGGATGAGATGGTTGGATGGCATCACCAACTNGAAGGACTGATGCTGAAGTTCCAATACTTTGGTCAACTGATGCAAAGAACTGACTCATTAGAAAAGACCTTGATGATGGGAAGGATTGAAGGCAGGAGGAGAAGGGGATGACAGAGGATGAGATGGTTGGATGGCATCACCAACTCAATAGACATGAATTTGAGCAAGTTCCAGGAGTTGGTGATGGACAGGGAAGCCTGGTGTGTTGCAGTCCATAGGGTCTCAAACAGTCAGACACAGCTGAGTGACTGAACAACGACAAAAGTCCTGAGATGGATAGGAGGGCAGAGAGGCTGTGGCTGAAGTCATTCAGTGAAATGACTGGATTTTACACTTGTCTTGTGGTAAATTATCATGTCATTATTCCATCATGTCTGTCTGTCTCTTCTCCTGTAGGACAAATGTACTGAGGACAAGGATGCCCACCTTCTCTTGGATAAATCCTCTCTATATGTCTGGGGACTGCGTTAAGTGCTTTACATGCATCTTCTCATTTAATCCTCAGAAAACCTAAGGGGATAGGCAATATTATTTGGCTCCTATAGTGAAGATTGGATGCTACCTGTTCAATATTCATTATCCCTTTCTTCCTTACTAAGTGTACTCCAATTTTATTCAGAGCTGCAAAGGACCCAGATAAAACATTCTATCTCTCAACACCTCTTGTAAGTAGGGATGGTCACATAGCCAAGCTCTGGCCATGAAATGCAAGAATTTTGTGAGCTGGGTTTTGAGAAACATTCTTTAAAACAAAACTGATTTCTTTCCCTTCCATTGTGTGTNCTGCTTCATTCTGTACTCCAAGGCCAAATTTGCCTGTTACTCCAGGTGTTTCTTGACTTCCTACTTTTGAGGAAGTTTTACAAAGAAAAGGACATCTTTTTTGGGTGTTAGTTCTAAAAGGTCTTGTAGGTCTCATAGAACTGTTCAGCTCCAGCTTCTTCGGTGTTGCTGGTCGGGGCATAGACTTGGATTACCATGATATTGAATGGTTTGCCTTGGGAACGATCACAGATCATTCTGTCGTTTTTGAGATTGCATCCAAGTACTGCATTTCAGACTCTTGTTGACTCTGATGGCTACTCCATTTCTTCTAAGGGATTCCTGCCCGCAATAGTATATATGATGGTCATCTGAGTTAAATTCACCCATTGCAGTCCACCTTAGTTCGCTGATTCCTAGAATGTCGACGTTCACTCTTGCCATCTCTTGTTTGACCACTTCCAATTTGCCTTGATTCATGGACCTAACATTCCAGGTTCCTATGCAATATTGCTCTTTATAGCATTGGACCTTGCTTCTATCACCAATCACATCCACAAACAGGTTTTGTTTTTGCTTTGATTCCATTTCTTCATTCTTTCTGGAGTTATTTCTCCACTGATCTCCAGTAGCATACTGGGCACCTACCGTCCTAGGCAGTTCATCTTTCAGTGTCCTATCTTTTTGGCTTTTCCTACTGTTCATGGTGTTCTCAANAAACAGGTTTTGTTTTTGCTTTGATTCCATTTCTTCATTCTTTCTGGAGTT
Source organism: Neotragus pygmaeus (assembly GCA_006410875.1). Taxonomy (NCBI): domain Eukaryota; kingdom Metazoa; phylum Chordata; class Mammalia; order Artiodactyla; family Bovidae; genus Neotragus; species Neotragus pygmaeus. The sequence goes on along the minus strand of SJYV01026803.1, from coordinate 162,709 downwards.
ATTTCTCCACTGATCTCCAGTAGCATACTGGGCACCTACCGTCCTAGGCAGTTCATCTTTCAGTGTCCTATCTTTTTGGCTTTTCCTACTGTTCATGGTGTTCTCAAGGCAAGAATACTGAAGTGGTTTTGAATATAAATATATTACATGTATATTTACTATATATAACAACATACATAAGTCTGAAGAATAGTCACCCATACACTCATCAATAAGACAGAATTATCACTATTAACATTTTGGCACATACAGTATTTGTGACTACACTTAAGACATATACAAATATCTATTTACAAATGAAGATTCAAATTCTATAGAAGATGTACCTGGCCTCATTTTTTTTAACTAAAAAAGATCATGAAAGTATTCTTCAAAAATAAGATTTTATAGTTTGATAATAAGTTAATTATCATCTTATCAAAAGGTATTGCTTTTCTGCCTTTAAAATAATGCTAGGGCAATAAAGCTGTATTTTTCTCTTTGGAATAAATATATTTCTGATAACTTTTTCAGACAGTTTTTTTAAAATAGCATTATTGAGTCAAAGATTATAAATNATCATCTTATCAAAAGGTATTGCTTTTCTGCCTTTAAAATAATGCTAGGGCAATAAAGCTGTATTTTTCTCTTTGGAATAAATATATTTCTGATAACTTTTTCAGACAGTTTTTTTAAAATAGCATTATTGAGTCAAAGATTATAAATGCTTTTAATGCTTCTGATACATATGACCAAACTGACTTCAAAATGTAGTATCAACTTTCACTCTCATCAGCAATATACAAGGCCATTCATCATACCTCTAAAAACTGGGTATTATCAACTTTTTGCCAATAATTTTTTAATGACAAAATAAGTTTTACAATAAACCACAGAGTTTAGGGAAAAAACACTAATACTTTACCTTCTTCAGTTGATTTTTCTTAATTCTTTCAACAGGAAGAGACTTGCCATCATGGAAGTTGGTAAGAATCACTGCAATGGCTGTCAGAGTTTTGCCCTATAAAATGTTTTACAAAGAAAAACGATCAGATTCTGAAACCCAGATTATCAGGTAACATTTCAAAACAAATTTTTCAAATAAAATAAAAAAATATCAAACAGCAATCAGGGCCACAGAAGTGTGCTAATTATTATGCTAAATAATATACATATTAATGAAGTTATTTCACTGATTACATTAGGAAATGTCTTACCATTCTGTATTACTGGGAGTTATTAAGTAATTTACTCTAAAATACTATAAGCATCTTTGAGAAATGTTATTTTATTGAACTGTTAAAATTTCACATTTAACCCTGAACTAATAACTTTATCATGAAACCACAACTATTTGCTTGCCATATAATTCAAAGCTGACTTAAAATGATTAGTAATTCCAATATGAACATAAGCCATTATTTTATTAAACTTAATTTAATTTTAAAACTTAAAGGCTATTCCTTATCAAAACAGCATAAAGGACAAGATACTNTATTTGCTTGCCATATAATTCAAAGCTGACTTAAAATGATTAGTAATTCCAATATGAACATAAGCCATTATTTTATTAAACTTAATTTAATTTTAAAACTTAAAGGCTATTCCTTATCAAAACAGCATAAAGGACAAGATACTTCTTTTGTATTTTTTAAAAGCAGAATATAAAAATTTTCATTATTTTCCACTATTTAGCTGAATTTATAGTGAGCAACACAGACATAAATCTCTTTCAATTTGGAAGCAGTGTAAAGCAGCCGTTTTGGAAGTGTGGTCCACAGCTCCTAGAAGTTCCCCCTAGGGCCCTTTCGGGAGTATGTACAGTCAAAAATATTTTGATATTACTCAAATTTTATTTGTGTTGGATATCTGTAATAATTCCACAAAATTGCAATAGTGGGCAAAGCTGCTATTGCTGCTGTAGCATGAAACAAAGCAGTTGGCACTGTACTATACCAGGAGTCATCATATTTCTAACTAACACGTCCAGTAAAAAGAAAAAAAATGTTTACTTTAAGAATGCTCTTGATAAAGCAGTACACGTTCATTTTACCAAATCTCACCTCTTAAGTATGGATCTTTTAACTATTCTTGTAATAAGATGGGAAGAACACAAAATACTTCTTTTGCATACCAAAACATGAATGTTATCTAGAGAAAAATCACTTGAGACTGAATTGCAGCTCAACTAACTACCACACATTATCATTTTCATGTATAACCATTTTAACTTGAAGCAATGACTGACAACTAGTTATTTATGATTGAGTGGCAGACATTTTCTTGAAAAATGAATAAAGTGAGCCTATGAACAAAGTGACCCCATCAATTCCAAAGGAAAAAACTGACAATGTTTGTGGATAATGATAAAATTTGAGCTTTTAAGCAAAATTTATATAAGAAAACTTGTATCAACACCATAAGCACAGAAGCTTCCCAAATGTAAATGCCTTTCTTAGTAAGATCAGGAGTAATACCAATGAATGTAAAATTTTTTCTATTATATAAGGAAATGCATCAACATTTGGCAGATCTGTGTATCTCAGTGAACCAATATATTCCAAGTGAGCAATACCTAATGTTACAAAATCATGCATGGATAAAATATCCATGCAATGTGCAAGCTACACCAATGAATTTTAACAGAACAGAGTATAAAAAGTTCACTGACATGATAATTTTTACATTATCAGAATCTCCCTGGCAGTCTAGGGGTTAAGACTCTGCACTCCCAGTGTAGCAAGCACAGGTTCAATCCCTGGTTGGGGAACGAAGATCCTGCATGCCACACGGCACAGGCAAAAAGAAAAGTTCCATATTATAACTATTAACCTTTAATAGGGATTTCACTGGTGGTCTGGTGGTTAAGAATCCACTTTCCAATGCAGTGGATGTGGATTCGAGCCCTGGCTGAGGAACTAAGATCCCAAATGCTCAGGGGGATCTAGGCCCATGCCCCACAACTACAGAGCCCATATGCTCTGGAGCCCATGCCACAACTACCACTACTAGACAGAAGCCTGCAAGCTGTAACACAGGAGTGGGTAGCCTATCCCTTCTCCAGTGGATCTTCCCGACCCAAGAATTGAACCGGGGTCTCCTGCATGGCAGGCGGCTTCTTCACCAACTGAGCTATCAGGGAGACCCTTTAACAAACTAACACTTGCTTAATTTTGATCTTCTGGCAAAGAAGATCTAGTTACCAAAAAAAACTGCTAAAGTACACCTCTTTCAAATAAATATCTGTGTGAGGACTAATCTTCTCTATATATCTCAATGAAAACAACAGAATGAATGAAAAAACAGGTATAACAAATCAGCTATCAACTATTAAGCTATACATTAAAGAGACTTGCAAAAATGTAGAACAATGCCAGCTTTCTCATCAAAACAGTTTTTGTTTTGGAGTGCACTTTTCACTGAAAATATGCTAGTTCTGTTAGCAAGTAATGGGTTAAAATGAAAAATTTATTATCAAAACCAAAAAGTATAAAAACTGTTGATGTAACAAATCATATCTTTCCTTTAATAAAACCTATAAAAGATAAGCAATCTTAAATTTCAAAATAAATTGAGAAACACGTTTATATCATTACTGCCAATTATTTTAATTGCACCTTGGACAAACAAGCCAAAAGAAAGAAAAAGAAGAAAAATTCGGCATTAAGTGAAAACCATAGGAAAAACTACATTCTACACTAATAGTGGTATCTATTCCCATACTGGCACCAATATATTCCCATCTCTATCTACTTTAAGATTACTTCATATAAATCTTAAGTTACTGAACTTCCCTGGTGCCCAGAGGAGAAGAGCCTGCCTGGAAATGAAGGGGACACAGGTTCAATCCCTGGACCAGAAAGACAGCACATGCAACAGGGCAGCTAAGCCTGTTCTTCGTAACTACTGAGTCTGTGCTCTGAAGTCCACAAGCTGCAACCTCTTAGCCTGTGTGCCGCGATTACTGAAGCCTGTGAGCTCTGGAGCCTGTGCTCCACTACAAGAGAAGCCACTACAATGAGAAGTCTGCTCACTACAATGAGATGCTACTCTCACCTCAAGGGAGAGTAGCCCTTGCTTGCCACAAGAGAAAGCCTGTGTGCAGCAATAAAGACCCAATGAAGTCAAATAAATAAAGTTAAAAAAAAAAAANAATGAGAAGTCTGCTCACTACAATGAGATGCTACTCTCACCTCAAGGGAGAGTAGCCCTTGCTTGCCACAAGAGAAAGCCTGTGTGCAGCAATAAAGACCCAATGAAGTCAAATAAATAAAGTTAAAAAAAAAAAAACTTAAGTTAAAAAATAAAATGTTATTAACTTAATAAAAAATATAATTACCAAACCCATATCATCAGCTAAAATTCCTCCATGAACATTTTCTGGTCGGTCCTTTTCAGAAAAATTTGTTATTGTGTTATAGTATAAGTCACTTCGCTGTTCCCAGAATGGTGGAAGTTCTTCACTGTTTTCCCGTGAAACCATCCAAGCTAGAGCTTGTTTTTGATGTGGAAGCAATGGTGTTTCAATAGCCTATAAGAAATATCATAAACAGAAATACAATAAGTCCTTTCCTATAATAAACCCCACAAAGAATCTGGAAATGAATCAGTTATCTTCTGATTTAAAAAAAATGTATATAGTAATGCTACATTTTAAAATTTCGAATAGTTTTATATAGAAAATACTGGCTCAGTACCTCAGCTGGTTCCATTTCCTGAGTTTTATCATCTTCTTTTAAATCTTCAAACAATTTGTCAAATTCAGTCTTAAGCTACCATAAAGAGCAACAAGAAACATAGTGAAACAAACCAATTAATAACTGCACTTAATTCAGAGACTTAAGTCATTTAACTCAAGAGTTACATACCAAAAGGTACATAAAATATATTAATTCTTTGAGATGCTACACTGCTCTGTTATAGTTGAAAAAATATAGGCTGTAGTTTGAAGTCCTGGGTTTCAGTTACAGCTCTGTCACAAACAAACCTTTATATAACTTTGGGCAAGACATTTAACTTAAATGGCCCTGTATCTTATTACTATAAAACAAACAGAATGAACTAGATTTACAGTCTATCTAAAGTTCCTTCTGCCATTGAAATTCTATGATTCTACTAGCTGTATTCAAACCATTTTAGCAGATCCTATTAGGTATATTTGACTTTTTCAAGTAAATGACATTACATTGATTAATACTATAATCAGAAACTTGCTATGTGCAACAAAATATTACAATAATTTCAATCTTAATGCTAATTTAGTTGGTTCTTTAAACTGATCTTGTCCAATTTTATATTAACATATATGTGTTATAATTACTTTTGTAAATTAGCAAATAAATACAGAGCATCAGTCCAGAAGAAACCATGCCAAGTCTAAAAGTGAAGAGAGATAATCTGGGGTTTACCCGCCAGACACAGGCTCACACCCTTCTAACAATGAACAGGAAAAACACACTAACTACCTTAGAATATAAAAAGGCTAACACTGCTGTTGCTGCAGCTAAGTCACTTCAGTTGTGTCCGACTCTGTGTGACCCCACAGACAGCAGCCCACCAGGCTCCCCAGTCCCTGGGATTCTCCAGGCNACACACTAACTACCTTAGAATATAAAAAGGCTAACACTGCTGTTGCTGCAGCTAAGTCACTTCAGTTGTGTCCGACTCTGTGTGACCCCACAGACAGCAGCCCACCAGGCTCCCCAGTCCCTGGGATTCTCCAGGCAAGAACACCGGAGTGGGCTGCCATTTCCTTCTCCAATGCATGAAAGTGAAAAGTGAAAGGGAAGTCACTCAGTCATCTCCGACTCTTCACGACCCCATGGACTGCAGCCTACCAGGCTCCTCCGTCCATGGGATTTTCCAGGCAAGAGTACTGGAGGGGGGTGCCATCGCCTTCTCCAACACTGAAGTAGAGACCAAAAAAAACTGTAATTTTTTTTATGTCACTGCGTAATTGGAAGATGATTTCACTATTTTATATCCATTTCCCCCCAAACTAACCCAATGTAATTCCCTGGTGGCTCAGACGGTAAAGCATCTGCCTGCCATGTGGGAGATCCAGGTTCGATCCCTGGGTGAGGAAGATCCCCTGGGGAAGGAAATGGCAACCCACTCCAGTACTCTTGCCTAGAAAATTCCATGGATGGAGAAGCCTGGTGGGCTACAGTCCATGGAGTCACAAAGAGTCAGACATGATTGAGCGACTTCACATACTTCACATAACCTAATGTAATAGTATCCTGGATCACAAAGTAGACAAAAGTAAGAAAAAGACTAAGGCCAAAGATTTGGAACTAGTTTTCTTTAGCACTGAATTTGCAATCTTATTAAAGGAATAAGTTTCAAGCTTTAATTTTTTAAAAATTATGAACACTTAAAAATTTTCAAATAATATAAAAACATCAAAACATAGTAAAATATTCCAGGTATATATAGCAATGTATGTCTCAATGTATGCCTGAATATAGGTATGTAGATATATTCCTTATCACTGCTTTCTTTATACATAAATACTTACAATATATTTTATTGATTCTACATTTCATAACAATATAAAACCACTAACACTAGCACATGAATACTTATCTCATTTTTAAACATCAATCTTCAACATTTAAAATTCACTTTCAGGTTACTAAATTTTAAAAAAGCACACCTGTTCAGTTGTCATCTGTACTGCAGCATGAACTGGCATACTATAGCTTGGTCCAGCTCTTCCAGTGCCCCAACCACTTTCCAAACTGAACCCTAAAGCTATAATTTACAAAATGAAAAGAATACAAAATTATCTTTTAGTAAATTGTTTTCAAAAGCTTGTCTAATAAGCTAAATTAAAACTTTCCTTAATACATGTTTTAAACATTTTAAAGGTAAATTTCCTAGGTCATTCAAAAAATACATTAAAAGAATTCCACATGATTTGAACTTTTGAAACACAAATACTTTTTCATTCTCTATTAGGAAATTCTTTTTGTCTATTACTTATTAAAAAGAATGTTTAAAATCAGGGATTTCCAGGTATTATCACTGGGGGAAATCTGGGGAAGGCCCTCCCTGTACATTTTTCTGTGTGTGTGTGCAACCTCCTATGATCTATTGCTACTTCAAAATAAAGAAAAAAAATCCAGGGATGTCCTTAAAAATAGTCCTAAAAAAGAACTTGGAGGCTTTAGTACTAATTATTTTAGTCAACCAAACTCAAAACTATTACTTAAGAGAATAAATGTTTTGTAATTCTGGTATCTTACAGTATCAAAATAGTAGTGTATTAAACCTTAAACTTACATTTTGGTGCAGGTCCCAATTTAAATCCACGTTTCTTTAACTCATCTAAAACAGCTTTTCTATTTTCTTCTTTTCCCCAAAATGTCATTTGCAGAGGCATGGTAAAAGTATTGTTTGCACCAAAAGGAACTACCCTAGTATAATTAAGGGAAAAAAATGAGAAGTTAGTAGAGTTATTTCTTTACATTTAATTTTAAGTCCCATTAAGAATCATGTTAAATAACTGTCACATGCAAATTTTACATGGAAGTAAAACAGAAAGAGATTGTGGAGGACAGAGAAGCCTGGAGTGCTACAGTCCACGGGGTTGCAAAGAGTGAGCCATGAATTAGCAACTGAACAACAAAAAAAAAGTAACTAACTGGGCAGACTAGCAAGAAAAAGAACATGGAAGAGGACCAATAATGAGAAGGAAAGGGCAGTTTTTAGGATCAGAATGCCAGAAGAACCTAAGATGAGATAGAAGTGTTTAAATACATAAGATATCCTATTACCAAGGTTGTAAGATAAGTAAAATAGTAAGTTTACTTGAGAAGGTAGAGCTTTCACTCATAGAACCACTGAGTGCAGCAACCCAATCTGAGAAAACGGGGAATGATTTCAAAGAATTATTTCTGATTCAGGATTCACTGAAAGTTTACTCTCAACATCGAAAAACCCGAGAAAGGAAATGAACTGAAAAAGGAAAAAACAAGTAAACAAGTGAGAAGACACTGCTAAGTATTTATCTTCCAAACTCACCTTTAAATATTCTAAACAATCTACAATAAAATTTAAATCACAAACACAAATGCATACAAAACATAACCAAGGAGACTGAGTTTTAAAAAAGGAACAGGTGGTAAAACTAAGAAGGGATATGCCTAATTAATTCAACAGCTGCTACCTAGCTCCAGTCAAATGATGTCAAGTGGAAATCAGTATCCTGCATTACCAGATCTTCCATTTATCAAGAGAAAACTTTGTAAATAATGTTTTATAATTAGGGAAAAAAATAATATGCATAAAATGCAGAACATCCAGATATTTTAATACTGGAAATAACTGAAAAAATTTAAACACTGCAGGCAAAATCAAACTCATCTGGAACTGATCACAGCCTATCAGCTTACAACCAGATTTAAACAAACATTCCCAAATTTCTAAAATCAATACACTAAAAGGCCTTTTTTTTCTCCTCAAAAAAATTAGATACCAAGGGAACATTTCATGTAGATGGGCACAATAAAGGACAGAAATGGTATGGACCTAACAGAAGCAGATGATATTAAGAAGAGGTGGCAAGAATACACAAAAGAATTATACAAAGAAGATAATCACCAAAGATAATAAAGAAGATAAACACAGATAACCACGATGGTGTGATCACTCACCTAGAGCAAGACATTGTGGGCAGTCAGGTGGGCCTTAGGAAGCATCACTACAAACAAAGCTAGTAGAAGTGATAGAATTCCAGCTGAGCTATTTCAAAGACTAAAAGATGATGCTGTGAAAGTGCTGCACTCAATATGCCAGCAAATTTGGAAAACTCAGCAGTGGCCACAGGACTGGAAAAGGTCAGTTTTCACTCCAATCCCAAAGAAAGGCAATGCCAAATAATGTTCAAACTACTGCACAATTAAACTCATTTCACACACTAGCAAGGTCGTGCTCAAAATGCTCCAAGCTAAGCTTCAATAGTACATGAACTGAAAACTTCTGGATGTACAAGCTAGATTTAGAAAAGGCAGAGGAACCAGAGATCAAATTGCCAACATCCACTGGATCATAGAAAAAGCAAGAGAATTCCAGAAAAACATCTGCTTCATTGACTATGCTAAAGCCTGTGTGGATCACAACAAACTGGAAAATTCTTCAAGAGATGGGAATACCAGACCACCTTACCTGCCTCCTAAGAAATATGTACACAGGTCAAGAACCAACACTCAGAATCGGACATGAAACAACCGACAGGTTCCAAACTGGGAAAGGAGTACATCAAGGCTGTATATTGTCACCCTGCTTATTTAACTTATATGCAGAGTACACCATGCAAAATGCCAGGCTGGATGAAGCACAAGTGGAATCAAGATTGCTGGGAGAAACACTAATAACCTTACACAGGCAGATGATACCATACTTATGGCAGAAAGCGAAGAGAAACAAAAGAGCCTCTTGATGAAAGTGAAAGAGGAGAGTGACAAAGCTAGCTTAAAACTCAACATTCAAAAAACTAAAATCATGGTGGACAAAGGTCCATCTAGTTAAAGCTATGGGTTTTTCCAATAGTCACATGTGGATGTGAAAGCTGGACCATAAAGAAGGCTGAGTGCAGAAGAACTGATGCTTTTGCACTGAGGTGTTGGATAAGACACTATAGAGTCCCTTGGAGAGCAAGAAGATCAAACCAGTCAATCGTAAAGAAAATCAACCCTGAATATTCACACTGGATGAACTCATGCCAAAGATGAAGCTCCAATACTTTGGCCAACAGATGCGAAGAGCCCACTCATTGGAAAAGACCCTGATGCTGGGAAAGATAGAAGCCAGGAGGAGAAGGAACAACAGAGGATGAGATGGTTGGATGGCATCACCGACTCAATGGACATGAGTTTGCGCAAGCTCTGGGAGGTGGTAAAGGACAGGGAAGCCTGGCGTGCTGCAGTCCATGGGGTCGCAAAGAGTCAGACATGACTGAGTGACTGAACAACAACAAAAAAGGCTTTTTTTCTTAAAAGATTGTGTGGACTTTCTAATATTTGAACCAAAGTCTCTTTTTCTCCATGGTAATAATTTACCAGGAAAGTGAGAGAATAGCTATTTGATGGTTAGGGTAGTGCAGGCATATGATAAAATTAAAACATTTACTGAACATATACTAAAGGTATAGTCACAGAAGTTGTCAGAGCAACTATACATATCCTTAAATTCCAAGATCACCACAATTCACAATTATTAAAACTAAACTCCAAAAGTGCATTACCCTTCAATTTGTGCCAATTTGTTGTCCATGATATAGGCCAAGGCAGCTGCAAGATCTTTCTTTATATGACCAACCTGATTTCCATTCACATTATTTACTTTAATTGCATTCTTATCATAGGGGTTATTCGGCTCTCGTTGTAATGCAACCATTTCATTATTATTAACCTAATACAAATAAACAGATATGTTATAAATAATAAACATATGATAGATTTCTTCACTGTACTTTATCTGGGATTTCCATTCATTTTTTTAATGCTTGCTGAATAACACCACACATAAGAAATGTACATTTTCTTAGACATATTTCTATAGAAATATTAGAGAATATATTTTAAAGTAATTCTTTTGCAGTATTTTCCTAATTTACATTAATCAGAAAGTTTAAAAATCCTTTATATATAAAAGGTATAATCAAAACTAACAGATACACATTATATAAAATTCCCAACATAACTTCAAAAATAGATAATCTCTTGAATGCTTATTACATACCAAACATTGTTCTAAGTACCTTATACAGATTGACTTTCAAAATTGTCACAACCCTATTGATAGGTCTTATCATTATCTCCATTTTGCAGATGAAGACACTAAGCACAGGAAAGTTAAGTAACTTGTCCAAGGTCATAAAGTTAATAAGTAGCAGACCTTAGAATCTGAATCCAGGCAGGCTGGTTCCTAAGCCTAAGTTCTCCAGAATCTGAAAGGGGAAAAACGTATTAATCGTAAGTCAGAATGGAAGTGGATCAAGAAAACACATCCAGCCTTCAACTCCTGCCATTATCTGTTTCCACTTAATTAAAAACTGCCAATTTTCTAATTGAAAATGAAAGAGTAAAGAGTTCCCAAAATTGTCTCTTCCATAAAAGCAATAAAAAATCTGGCAAAAACGGAATCAACTTTTTCAAAACTCTGGAAACTAACCCAAGTGTCACAGAAACCTGGGGAGTCTTAATTCAAGAAAACAGCTGAGTATCAATGCCCTAGTCTCACCTCCAGCTCTCAGTTCATGAGCCTTTTGAAACAGAACAACCTGCTGGAATTCTCAGTACAGCCTGGCAGTTACCAGAGTAAGCATACTGAAGTAGAATCTTTCAAAGATTCATTTCTATAGAATTGTCATTTGACTGGTATGCTGGTTCCCTAGAAGACTCCCACTTACAAAGCTGTTTCTGCTTGACCTCTGAACTTATCCAGTACATAAAACCTTCTCCCTTCGCTGGGTGTTTATAAAAAACAATTTTACAGGGACCTCCCTGGTGGTCTAGTGGTTAAGATTCCACACTCCCAACACAGAGGCCCAAGTTCAATCCCTCGTTAAAGAACAATATCCAACATGCCACAACTAAGAACTAGTACAGCCAAGTAAATAAATAAAAATATATTTTTTAAAATTTTCAAGCAATGATTAATAGCTGAGGCAAACAAAACAATAACCAAAGAGTTTAAAAGGAAAAAGCAGAAAATAAGATATCCATAGGGGCTTTGAAAAGCTCCAGCATATTCCTGGGAATCTAGAAGGGCAAAAACAAGTACATGGCTATTTGCATGCCCAGCATTGTGCACATGTTCAAGAAAGACCTGAGAGGCCCTAAACTCTTACCTCTGGCTAAACTTGAAGATCTGAACAGGCAGAAAATAAATGTTAAGGCACAGTTGTCAACTATCAGTCTGAGTGTCGAAGGAGTGCCCCAAATGCACATAGGTCCTCTCAGTAAAGACTGGGAAATTTACTGGTTCTAGTTCAACCATTAGCTGACCACTAGTTTGGCCACCTCATGCGAAGAGTTGACTCACTGGAAAAGACTCTGGTGCTGGAAGGGATTGGGGGCACGAGAAGAAGGGGACAACAGAGGATGCGATGGCTGGATGGCATCACTGACTCGATGGACGTGAGTCTGAGTGAACTCCGGGAGTCAGTGATGGACAGGGAGACCTGGTGTGCTGTGATTCATGGGGTCGCTAAGAGTCGGACACAACTGACTGAACTGAACTGAACTGAAGCTAACCAAATACAGCTATTAGTCGCCACAGACAGCAAAAACTTTTACAAGGTTAATTTAGAAGTTACTAAACAAACAACAATTACTAAAATCAATAACAACCAGCAACTATGGGGAGAAGGAAGAATATGATTTTGAGAGTTGCCACATTATTTTGTTGTTGTTGTTCACATTCTTTCTCTCACATAGATTATTCTTTTAATTGAAGTATAGTTGATTTACACTGCTGTGCTAGTTTCAGGTGTACAGCAGTGATTCAGTTATACATACATATGTATATATATACATATACACATATTTATATGTATAAAATCTTTATTATTTTCATATTCTTTTCACTTTTAAAAGTCATTACAAAATATTGTGTACAGTTCCCTGTGCTATATGGTAGGTGCTTATTGGTTCTATAATTGTGTGTACATCTTAATCCCAAACTCCTAATTTATCTCTCCCCCCACTTTCCTTTTCGTAACTATGTCTTTAGACCTATTTCTGTTTCGTAAATAAGTTCATTTTTATCTTTTTTTAGATTCCATGCATAAGTGATGTCATATGATACTTGGCTATCTGTCAGGTTTACTTCACTTACTATGATAATCTTTAGGTCCATCCATGTTGCTGCAAATGGCATTATTTCATTCTTTCTTATGGCTGCATAATATTTCATTGTACAGATATACTACATTTTCTTTATCCATCCATCTGCTGATTGACATTTAGGTTGCTTCCATGTCCTGGCTATTGAAAATACTGCTGTGATGAATATTAGGCTACACAAATCTTTTCAAATTATAGTTTTCCTCAGATATATGCCCAGGAGTGGGACTGCAGGATATGATTTAGAGCTGTCACATTATGCAAAGTGTCTACTTTTCAACAACAAAAAAAACATGAGGCATGCAAAGAAATGAGAAAGTATATCCACACACAGGAAAAATGCTATCAATTACCTATCCCTCAGGAAGCACAGATAACAACTAGAAAAAACTTAAAGTTTTAATTTTAAATATGTTCAAAGACCTAAAGCAAACCATTTCTAAAGAACTAAAGAAAAGCATGAGAACTATGTCTTGACATACAGAAATCTGGAGTTTAAAAAAAAGTACATAGTTAACTAAAGTTTAAAATTCACTAGAGAAGACCAAACAGCAGACATGAGCAGGCAGAAGAAAGAATCAATGAAGCTGATGATAGATCAACTAAGACTATAATGTCTGAGGAAAAGTCAGAGGAACAGAAAGAAAAAAGAATGAAGAAACGTGAACAGATCCTATGGGACAATAGCAGCATACCAACACACACAGTGTTTCAGAAGGAGGGAAGAAAAAAAGGTAGAGAATACATGTGAAAAAGTCAAAGCCAAAAACTTCCCAAATTTGATGAGAAAAACATTAATTTACATATTTAAGAAACTGAACAAATTCCAAGTAAAAAACACTTAGACTTCAAACCCAGACACATCATAATCAAACTGTGGAAAGAATGCTGAAAACAACAGAAAAAAGCATCTCATCACATACAGGGGCTCCTAAAGAAGCTTAACAACTGATTTCTCACCAGAAACCATGGAGGCCAGAATACAGTGGGATAACTTCTCAAAGTGCTAAAAGGAAAAAATTCAACCAAGAATTCTTTATCTGGCAAAATTATCCTTCAAAAATAAAGAAGAAATTAAGACTTCCCAGACAAACAAAAACAGAGAATCTATCACTTGCCGACTACTCCACAAGAAATATTAAGACCTTCAGGCTGAAATCAAAGCCACTAGATAGTAACATTTGTGAATATATGAAGAAAAAAAAAGCACAAGAAAAGATAAATGTAAAAGACAGTGTGAAATTTCTGGTTGTAACTTTTTTCTCCTCACTGATTTAAAAGGACATATAACAATCATTTTAAACCTGTACTGATGAATATACAATGTATATAAAGATTTAATTTGTATGATAACAGCACAGAAGACTGGGGAAGAAGACAATGGAACTATTTAAAGCAAAGTTTTTATAAACAATTAAAAGTAACTTGGCACAAACCCAAACTTACGAATTAAGATAACTGCAATTTCCATGGGCCTTAGTAGTTAGTAGTAGTTAAATCCTGAAAGATGATGCTGTGAAAGTGCTGCACTCAATATGCCAGCAAATTTGGAAAACTCAGCAGTGGCCACAGGACTGGAAAAGGTCCGTTTTCATTCCAATTCCAAAGAAAGGCAACGCCAAAGAATGCTCAAACTACTGCACAATTGCACTCATCTCACATGCTAGTAAAGTAATGCTCAAAATTCTGCAAGCCAGGCTTCAGCAATACTTGAACCGTGAACTCCCTGATGTTCAAGCTGGTTTTAGAAAAGGCAGAGGAACCAGAGATCAAATTGCCAACATCTGCTGGATCACTGAAAAAGCAAGAGAGTTCCAGAAAAACATCTATTTCTGCTTTATTGACTATGCCAAAGCCTTTGACTGTGTCGATCACAATAAACTGTGGAAAATTCTGAAAGAGATGTTAGTACCAGACCACCTAACCTGCCTCTTGAGAAATCTGTATGCAGGTCATGAAGCAACAGTTAGAACTGGACATGGAACAACAGACTGGTTCCAAATAGGAAAGGGAGTACGTCAAGGCTGTATATTGTCACCCTGCTTATTTAACTTCTATGCAGAGTACATCATGAGAAACGCTCGACTGGAAGAAACACAAGCTGGAATCAAGATTGCCGGGAGAAATATCAATAACCTCAGATATGCAGATGACACCACCCTTATGGCAGAAAGTGAAGTGGAACTAAAAAGCCACTTGATGAAAGTGAAAGAGGAGAGTGAAAAAGTTGGCTTAAAGCTCAACATTCAGAAAACTAAGATCATGGCATTTAGTCCCATCACTTCATGGCAAATCGATGGGGAAACAGTGGGAACAGTGTCAGACTTTATTTTGGGGGCTCCAAAATCACTGCAGATGGTGACTACAGCCATGAAATTAAAAGACGCTTACTCCTTGGAAGAAAAGGTATGACCAACCTAGATAGTATATTCAAAAGCAGAGACATTACTTTGTCGACTAAGGTCCGTCTAGTCAAGGCTATGGTTTTTCCAGTAGTCATGTATGGATGTGAGAGTTGGACTGTGAAGAAGGCCGAGTGCTGAAGAATTGATGCTTTTGAACTGTGGTGTTGGAGAAGACTCTTGAGAGTCCCTTGGACTGCAAGAAGATCCAACCAGTCCATTCTGAAGGAGATTGGCCCTGGGATTTCTTTGGAAGGAATGATGCTAAAGCTGAAACTCCAGTACTTTGGCCACTTCATGAGAAGAGTTGACTCATTGGAAAAGACTCTGATGCTGGGAGGGATTGGGGGCAGGAGGAGAGGGGGACGACTGAGGATGAGATGGCTGAATGGCATCACAGACTCGATGGACGTGAGTCTGAGTGGGCTCCAGGAGATGGTGATGAACAGGGAGGCCTGGCGTGCTGAGATTCATGGGGTCTCAAAGAGTTGGACACGACTGAGCGACAGAACTGAACTGAACTGAGTAGTTTCTTAGTAGTAGAAAACAACTCAAAATATAGAACAAAAGAAACAAGAAGGGAACTATTATATATTTAACACAAAAGAAGACAGTAATGGAGGCCAGACCCAAGGGTTATGTATTGTATGATTCTTTTTATATGAAATGTCTAACGTAAGTAAATCCACAGAAACAGAACATAAATTAATGGATGCCATGGGCTAAGAGAAGAGAGAAATAAGGAGTGATTACTTATAATAGTAATAGTATACTATAAAATAGTATAAAGTTTTTTGGAATGATGAAAATATTCTGGAATCAGACAGTGGGAATGGTTGTATAACCTGTGACTATCTAAAAACCACTGAATTGTATACTTAAAAATCATAAATTTTATGGTATGTGAATTACCTCAGTTTTTTAAACTGCCTGAAAAATATGCAGGAAAGCTGCTTAAATCTCCCAGTATCTGTCTACTGACTTAAGAGACTATAGTCTGACTAACCAGATTATCAGACAAATATTACTCCTTCAAGATATTCTGTGAGGCATAATTCTGTTTTCTATCAGCCCACCTTCCGCAGGCCACTTTTAAAAGCATGATCTTCTTTAAACCATATTAATGAAAATTACAAGAAATATATAACCAAAAAGTAGGGCAAAATGTGGAGACTATAAAAACAAAGAAAATATGATCCAAGCACAAGACAAAAAAGGATATATTAAAACAAGACTAAGACAACAAAAAGAATCAGGACTAATTATAACAGGATTTTTAGACAAGAAATAATCTACTTTATTATAAAGGCTTTGAAGGGTCAAGAAATAAAAATGTAAACATAAGCAAATGGAAAACATTTTTAAAAAGTTAAAAATGTATAATGGTGATATTAAATAACAAAACCTAGGAGATACAGCCAATGCAGTACTTTGAAGAACATTTAAAAGATTAAAAGCTTTTATTATTAAGATTAAAATTAAGCATTCAAATCAAGAATCCAAAAATAAAATAAAATGAACCAAAGGAAAATAGGACAACAGAATATATAAGATAAATCAATGAACAAAGAAAGATGATAATCATTAAAGATTACATGAAAAGATGAAACAAATAAATATTGAGGCTAATCAATAAAAAATAATAGACACAAATACATAACACAAACAATGAAAACAGGAATACAACCATAAACATAGTCAAAATATTTTTAAGTATAAGTGACTATTATGCAAATTTGTGGCAATAAATTTGAAAATATAAATGGATGCTTTTCGATAAAAATATAAATTGCCAAAACTGCCTCAAGAGGTATCTTAATTATGCTGAGTTTGAATGAAACCAGACTTAAAAAGTACATATTGTATGATTCAATGCATATGAAGCTCTTGAGAATTCCCTGGCAGTCTAGTGGTTAGGACTCCATGCTTCCAACAACTCAGGGAACACCAAAAAAACACAAAAAATAAAACAATTCATATGAAGTTCTAGAACAGGCTAAACTATTTACAGTGATAGAAATCAAACTGGTGGTTCTTAGGGCAAAGGCAGGGATGAATGACTGCAACAGAATACAAGGGAACTTTCAGAGGTAATGGAAATGATCTATATGTTGATGGGGTAATGATTATTAGGTATATATATATTTGTTAAAACTCAGAATCATGTATTTACAATGTTTGCATTCTCAATAAAGCAAAAAAAAGTTGAAAATAATAAATAAAAAGTATACAAAGATAAATACCTCAATTTTTATTTCAATATTTTTATCAGGGATCAACTCCAAAATGTCCATCAAGAAAATAAAAGGTACAATAAATATTTGTATTGAAAAGACATTATTCCTAACATTTTACTTTAAAAAGGTGATAATATATATAATATGATCCTCATTTTTGTTAATATATAATAAGATTGCAATTCATATGCATATGCTCTCAAAGTAAAGTGTGGAAGACATAACAAAGTAAGTTGTGGTTCTGGACTGTGGGAGACTTACTACTTTTTCTTTTAGCCATTTAAAAATAATAAATGTGTAGTACTTATAAAATAATACACTTTATAAAATTTAAAAATTAAGTGATAATAAATTTTAGTCAGCCCAAATCAGCCCATCACATTTTTAATAGCTTACCAGTGTCACAGAAATTATTCTAAAATCAACAAATAGTGATTGTTCTATAATAAAAAACAACCATGATTTAATGGTTATTTAAATTTAAAATAATTTAAAAACAATATTTAGTTTGGAAAAATTTCACAAATCTAAAATAGGAAAGTCCTGAAATGAGTATGAGAGCTGGAAAACAGATGGGATACATGAAGTGAGAACTGATAGACTTCAGGAAAAAAACAGAAAAGAAAAACTACTTCAGAATTCAAGAATAGGGATTTCCCTGGTAGTCCAATGGTTATGACTCTGTGCTTCCACTGAAGGAGCACAAGCTCAAAGCCTGGTTGGGGAACTAAGATTCTGCCTGTCACACAGTGCAGTCAAAAAGAAAAAAAAAAACTTGTATACAGAATTAAAGAATAAAGTAGAAAGAACACACAAGTGAATAGATCTTGTTAAAAAAAAAACATGGTTAAGGGAAATAAATGATGAAAAGAGAAAAGTGAAAAAACATGACAAAAATGATCTCAGAGGAAGTAACTGGCATATGTATATGCACAGAAGATCTAACACAGAAAGAGTAGAATGGAGTACTCTGAAGAAAAAAAATAAGCTTTGAAACAAAAACCATTTAAAACTATAATTAGGACTTCCCTAGCAGTCCAGTGGTTAAGAATCTGCCAATACAGGGAACACAAGTTTGATTTCTGGTCTGGGAAGATCTCACTTGTTGAGGGGTAACTAAGCCTGTATGCTTTCTTGCCTGGAGAATCCCAGGGACAGGGGAGCCTGGTAGGCTGCTGACTATGGGGCTGCACAGAGTCGGACACGACTGAAGCGACTTAGCAGCGGCAGCAAGCCTGTATGCCACAACTACTGAGACTGCACTCTAGAGCCTGTGCTCCGAAACAAGAAAAGACACCGCAGTGAGAAGCCCAGGTACCACAACTACATAAAGTCCATGCACAGCAACAAAGATCCAGGGCAGCCCCCCCCCCAAAAAAAAAAAAAACTATAATTAAAGTTTTCTCAAATAGAAGAAAACAAAGTTACAGAACAATCAACACTAAGACATTCCCTAATGAAAATTACGGGACTTCTAATTCACTTATATAGGAGAGAGATTATATTGGCATTTCACCAACAATATCTTATACAACATCAAGATATCATGGGCTTCCCTGGTGGCTCATAGTGAAGAGTCCACCTCCAATGCAGGAGACACAAGTTTGAGCCTTGATATCACCAGGAGGATCGCACATGCCATGTAGCAGCTAAGCCCATTCGCCACAACTGCTAAGCCTGTGTGCTAGAGCCCAGGAACCACAACTACTGAGCCCATTTGCCCCAGCAATTGAAGCCCATGCATCCTAAGGCACATGCTCTGCAACAAGAGAAGCCACCACGAGCAACTTGAGCATCACAACTAAAGCATTGCCCCCACTCTCTGCAACTAGAGAAAAGTCCATGCAGCAACAAAGACCCTTCACAGGCAAAAATAAATTTAAAAAAAATTATTTTAAGATATCATGGAGAGAAAATATGAGTCAAAGATTTTATATTCAACCAAACTGTCCTTGAAGTGTATCACAATTACAAATATACAAAATCTCAGGAAATATTGTTGCTTCTTAAGGAATCTCCTAGACGACACACTTCAACACATTTCAGTTAGTTCAGTTGCTCAGTCGTGTCCAACTCTTTGCGACCCCATGAATCACAGCGCGCCAGGCCTCAACACATTTTAGACAACAGCAAAATGATTTGAATAAAGAAAATATGAGAGGACAAAACACTAGACAAATGGAATTCTTCCCTAAGGAATCTCCTGCAAAACATACTTTACACAACCAAAAAATGATTTGAGAAGCTTCAACATAAGAAAAATACAGGAGAACAAAAGAACTGGTAAATCAAATTTCCATAGAACAATATAAGCAGCTTATGCAATAAATCAATGACATAAAGAGTCGGGAGATGATTTACATAACAACCAAAGATACTATTATTAACTTGTTTTGATCCTAGTTCAAAAAAATTAATTATAAAAAGACATTTTAACCAATTAAGAAAATTGGTCATATACTAGCTATTGGATGTAAATTTTGCTAAGTACAACAATGATGTAAGAAAATGTCTGACATTTTTTAGAGATACACACTTAAATGTGTAAAGTGATACAGTTGGAGTTTTTAGTACCAAAGGAAAAAAGTGATGAAGCAAACGTGCAAAAAAATTGTTAACTACTGAATCTGGATCATGGGTATATGGAAGTTTACTGTATTATTCTACTTTTATGCATGTCTGAAATTTTTCAAAATTAAAAAAACTAGAGATATACCATCCAGATAACACAGAGGCATACTAGGCAACCATAACAAAGACAACTGCTTTCTCTGTCTTTGTCTCTGTTCTCTCTCTCTCACACACACACAAAGCAGAGAATAGAGACACAAAAAGAGAAACACAGGAAAAAAGTAAAGGACCTAAAAAAGACAAGTCCCTTATCTAGCATGAACTGATCTTCCTAACTTAAAAAAAAGTGTAGAAATGGGCTCAGGGACAGGAGAAGAGAAAGCAATTAACTGACTTAGAAGTCACTTTGCAAACAGAATCTGTGCTTTTGGGGCAAATCATTTAACTTCCCTGAGCTTTAGTTCTTCAAGTTCCTGAAATGGGATAATAAGTGTTNTAGAAATGGGCTCAGACACAGGAGAAGAGAAAGCAATTAACTGACTTAGAAGTCACTTTGCAAACAGAATCTGTGCTTTTGGGGCAAATCATTTAACTTCCCTGAGCTTTAGTTCTTCAAGTTCCTGAAATGGGATAATAAGTGTTCCATCTACCACAGAGACAGTGTAGTGATCAAATGAGATTACACAGGAAACAGTGCTTTGTATACTGTAACCATGATATAAAAGTAAGAGAACATTAATAATTGTTTGTTATCTCTTGCCCAGATATATTTCAATTATTTAAATATTTACTGCACATATCACCTAATTCTTATTTTCTAGGTTAATAACATCACATCAACTTAATATCTAATGCTATACTCACTACTCCTGTGTAATAGCGTAGTCCAACGACATGGCCTCTCAAAGTTCCAAATAAAACTGAATCTAACTCTTCATCACTTGTTAGGAAGTCATCTGGAGGAATAATATCTTGAAATTCAAAACGAGGGAAGAAAGTTGGATATGAGAGGCGTGGAAAATTTCCATGGACTCCATACTGGACAGTCTGCAAGTACTTCCAAACAGGATCTCTATTTAAAAAAAAAAAAGGGCACAAAAATACAATTTAACCAAACAGTCCTCAAAGACCATACCATATTTAAAGGCCAATTGCTTTCTCACACTTTATTTCAACAAAATAAATCTAATATGGGAAGTGCTGTATAGAGATGAATCTCGTTCCTCTGGCTAAAGCAAGGATTGGAGTGAGTGGGGGAGGTTTCTAGAAACCCTACCAGTTCAAAAATGCGTCTTCTACCCACAGGTATTCAAAGTGAAAACACCAATAAGGGTTCACAAACCTTTCTTAGTCACAAGCACTTACTTAAACTGAAAAATAATGTGATGTCTGTAATTAATTTTACACCAAAATTTCAATATTGAGCTAGAAGAAACTCGAAAATATAGAACTATTTTTTACATGAAGCCACTTACAACTCTACAAATAATACATTCAGCATCCATTACTTGAATTCCCTTCGAAGAGAACACTTCTTTTATTCTGGTATCTAAACCATGCCATCATGGGAAGCTTACCCCAAGCCTCCCACTCCCGTCGGTTAAAGGGTAACCTCAACCCCTAGATGGAGAACTGTTTCCGGAACGAATATGTAAACCGAATCGGACAATGAAAAGTAACAGGCAGTTGGCTGGGGCCTTCCAGAAAGCTTCCACTTTTCTGGAATGGATAGAAGCTATTTCCCCTGCGTTTCCCTCGATAGTCGCGCACACCGCTTTTGGCTCCTCTGCAGATAGGTATTTGCACGTTCGTGCATACACATCAACTGCGAGGTGCTTGGGGAGAAGCTGTCTTACCCAGCCCTTTCTGCCGAGCACAGTGCCCAGCGCACAGTGGGTATCTGCTAGGTGTTTCGTGCAATAAAGCACAGGTTGAGACCCCGGGTAAGGAGTGAGCTTAGAGCCCCAGGTTCTCCAAATCCCTTGACAGATATTTCCCCAAGGCTCTAGCAGGAGACTCGCCCGAGGATCCTCCCTTCTGCATTTATTTCTCCCGCGGCTATATGAGCCACCAGCAGGACGAACAGCAGCTGCACAGCTCGCACCCTGAAGGAGAAGGAAACGCTGGGAAGGTCAGGTTCATTTCAGGACTCTTCTAGACGGTTACGGCCGGCGCCCCACCCCCCTCGGCCCCCTTCACCTCTTGAACATCCAGGACATGGCGCTGAGAGCGTGACGAGCGGAACACTCAGACGCCCAGGATCGTTCTCAAGCCGCCTAAACAAGCCTCCTTCCAGGCCTTGCGGCCGAAAAGCCGGTAACAAGTTCCGAGCGCCGGAGCGACAGCCCACTCCACGAGAGTAAGACGCCCCGAAATCTAGTCAGACGTCTACAGCACTGTCTGCTTCCAGCAACAATTTGAGTGACTAGCGACGCTTTGTGACTGGCATCCTGAAAGTCCAATCCCAAGGAGGGACCTACGGAAGCAAACCAATCAAAGCAAAGGAGGGAGGGTAACTCCGCCCCGCGCAGCGATTCAAAGACTGGGGGGTGGTCCCAGCTGCAGGGGTAGTTCCATCCGGGTTCTTCCCCGCCCCCAAAACAGGGCGCGGGAAAGCCACGCGGCTGCCGTAGCACGACTGTGGCGTTCAAGGCATCCGTGGTTCGTCTGATTACGCACCTCAAACAGAGGGCAACAACTTCCCTTTCCGCTGTTTTCCTCAAGCCGTAAGCCTCGGCCCCATTTTTCAGGCCTTACCTCATCCTCATCCTAATTTTCTCTTCATCTAATGGCATCACTGACTCGATGGACGTGAGTTTGAGTGAACTCTGGGAGTTGGTGATGGACAGGGAGGCCTGGCGTGCTGCAATTCATGGGGTCGCAAAGAGTTGGACACGATTGAGCGACTGAACTGAACTGAACGTGACATGTAGTAGGGATTTCCAGTCAATAAGCTCCGCACTTTACGAATCCTACCAGCCAGATCCTTCACTTCGTTTTCTGTGGTGAATCCGGGTAGTTGCCCTCAAAATATGCCTTTTAAGCCCCACGAACGAATCAATGAGACACACCGGGTTCAGAGAGTTTAATTTCCATTTAGATTTATGGAGTTTCCGTTTCTCTCTCGCTATCGCATTTTTTTTTTTTTTCCCTTTAGGGAAAATTTTCACTTCTACTAGAGGAAAGTCATAGAACGCGATGAGCGCAAAAAAAGCTCCTGGGTGACTGCTGAAGTGTCCTGGCTTCCCTTGAAGGCACGTGACTATCCCTGCAGTAAGGAAAGAAGCTGATTTTCCTCAGGGAACTGTAGGAAGAGCTCCCGCGTGCCCAATAGCCAGCTTTTGAGAGTCTGAGGAGACTCGGTAGAATTCAGCTCTGAGTAGGTGGGCGAGTGGGCCGGTGCAGCCCAGGTACTGGCCGGACTGGTCTCTGCTCCTTGTCAGCCTTTTAACTGGTGCAGCAGCAGCAGCAGGGTAAGAAGCTGGCCTGACCTGCCCTTCGGATTAGGTGTAAATGTCAAGACAAGTGCAGGATAAAAGAGGAAAGGTATTTGAGAAAGTGATTACTATTGACCCTCACCCTTCAAAGAGTGGTCCATTTCACACTTCCATCAGCAGAGGATTTGGAGAAGGATATGGCAGCCCACTCCAGTGTTCTTGCCTGGAGAATCCCATGGGCAGAAGAGCCTGGGAGGTCTTCAGTCCATGGGGTCGCAAAGAGTCTAACATGACTGAAATGACTTAAGACACACAGCAGAGTAATTATTAGAGGTGGTCAGTGAAACAGGTTTTTAGGAGGCAGTTGTTCATTATCTTAAACTATCACAATCTGTAAATATGAACCCAGTGTAGAATGAGAAGTAGAATTTGCAGCAACTCAATACTTCATTTTTATTGAACATGCAGGGCATGTGAGCTTCCCTGGTAGCTCAGTGGTAAAGAATCCACCTGCCATTTCAGGGACATGGGTTCAATCCCTGTGTCAGGAAGATCCTCTGGATGAGGACATGGCAACCCACTCCAGTATTCTTGCCTGGAAAATACCAAGGACAGAGGAGCCTGGAAGATTACAGTCCATGGGATTGCAGAGAGTTGGACACGACTGAGCACACATGCACACGCACACACACACACATGCACACAAGGCATGTGGAATTGTAGTTCCCCCACCAGGGATCCAACCTGTGTTCCTGCAGTGGAAGCACAGTCTTTAACACTGGATGGCTAAGGAAGTCCCTCAAGTTATTTCAGTTATTTACTTTCTTCTAGAAATCTTAGGAGGCAAATGGAAGTATAGTTCAATTTGGGGTGTGTCAGATCTAAGTTCTTGGAAAATATACCCAAAAATGCCCAAATTGAAGATGTTTTGTGTATAAAGTTAATGAAGTTATGCTCATCAGATTGAAAGATAAAATTTCAAATGTCACAATACAGGTAAACCTGATCCTCTCAAGACTTGAAATCTGTGAGCAGTGACCATACCATGGTTAAAGAGTGTGGACTGAATGAAGTAAAAATTTGCTAAAGTCAACATTTTTGTCCATATTGTCACTACTTTACATCTCAGATCTAGCAGTTGAACTTCGACTTGCGCAGTCTTTCACTTAATCATTATTGTTTTAATGTTTAAAAAGTGCAATGTGTACTAGTGTGATTAAAATGTTACTACACTTATGAATTCATAACTCGCACATAAGATAATGTTTTCTGAAAAATGAACTCGTAGCTAAAAAATAGAATGGCAACTACACAATGGCTTGTGTGTTGTACTGATGTGTGAGGAGGAGAGTGTCACAAAGAGGATAACAAGATAAGAGCCAGATGATTTAGAAATGTAAGGTCTATGGTAGAGTTTATATTTTATTTTAAATGTAATAGCCATTAAATGTTTCAAGCAGGAGAATGACAATCTAAATTAGGCTTAAAAAAATTCACTCTGGCAGCTCTGTAGAGAATGGATTATAGGGGAAAAGAACAGAAATGGAGAAACTGGTTAGTTAATCAGGAAATGATTGTGTCCAGGTAAGAGATGATAATACCTTAGAATGGGGAAGTGATGAAGCTAAACTGACCAGGAAAGTTTGCTAATAAATTTGGATATGGGTGCTGAGGGAGGATAAGGAATAAAAAATTCCTCTGTCTGCCTCCTAGTTGCAAACATGCCTGCTCATCCTTTCCCCCTCTATGCAAATTAAACATGTCACTTCCCTGTTTGATGCTATGGGCATGAAATCAAAGAATGGTATGTGTGGCTTTTTATAATCTGTCCTCTACTTCCCACTCCTATCACTTCCCAAGCCACGCTGCCTATAATGACTGTATGCATAACCACAAGACCATTCTCACACTCAACAAAATTAATAAATCAATCCTTGGTGTCTTCTGATAACTAGTTCATAATCCAATTTTCACAATTGTCATTCTCCTGCATAAAACATTTAATGCTGGTTCCTTCTCCAGGGGATCTTCCCAACCTAGGGATCAAACCCAGGTCTCCCGCATTGCAGGTGGATTCTTTATTGTCTGAGCCACCAGGGAAGCATCTACATCATAAATAATGTGCCTTGGCAATATACATATTAGAGCCTTTCAGAGATTGCCAGAAATAAGGGTTTTTCTCTACACCCCAAACAAGAAAGTAAGCTAAAAATGTTCTTGCACAGGTTCTTAACAAAATAAAATTTTGAAGCCCCTGGCAAAGAAGAATCTGACTTTTCAAAAGCCTGGCTTCAATACAAAAACCTCTCAGTTTATGTAATTAACTAATGGATTCCAGAAGAATGTACAATACTGGGACTTCCCTGGTGGTCCAGTGGTTAAGGCTCTGTGCTTCTAATGCAGGAGGCACAGAAACTAAGATCCTGCCACGCAGTGTGACCAAAAGAAGAATATATGATGGTGTAAAAACTTGTTTTTTCAATTCATTCATCCAAAAGAAGATAAAGACAAAAATTCAGTATAACAGAATTTTCAGGAATGATGTAGATGAGTTCACAGAGCAAATCTCTGAGTAGCTCTTAAGGTCCAGCACCACAGAGGGCTTTCCAGGTGGTGTAGTGGTAAAGAATCTGCCTGCCAATGCAGGAGATGCCAAAGAGCGGATTCAGTTCCTGAGTTGGGAAGATCCCCTGGAGGAGGAAATGGCAAGTCCCGCCAGTATTCTTGCTTGGAAGATTCCATGGACAGAAGGGCCTGGCAAGCTACAGTCCATGCGGTCACAAAGCACCACAGAGGAGGGATGAAGAACAGCTTAGCAAAGTTCCTGAAAATCTAAGAAAGGGAAACTCTGCCTTGTTTTCCAAAGAGTAGCCTCAAGATTCTGCAGATCTTAGAGAGAGGCTCAGAGGTCCGAAGTGTGCCACGGCAGTAAAGGAGTAATCGTTAATGCTAATGAGGTGGCTCAGTTAAGGGGCCCAAAGGCAGTCCTGGCAACCCTACAGGGGTCTCTGATGAGTCTCCAGGATCATGGTTCTAGCAAGCAGACTGGTGCCTAAAAATGAGGTGAGATAAGTTACACCAGCAGTGGGTGGCTGCAGAAGACGAATGAATGAAGCCCAAAAATTAAGTCCCCTAAAGGGTAAAAGAAAGAAAACTGAATTTTGAAACTTGAATTTAATTGGTATTAAGGATTCCCTGGTGGCTCAGCGGTAAAGAATCCGCCTGCAACACAGGAGACGTGTGTTCAATCCCTGGGTTCAGAAGATGCTCTGGAGAAGGAAATGGCAACCCGCTCCAGTATTCTTGCCTGAAAAATCCCATGGACAAAGAAGCCTGGCAGGCTACAGTCCACGGGGTCACAAAAGAGTTAGACATGACTTAGTGACTAAACAACAACAAAGTCTTAAAATGACTGAAGTACCTGGAAGNACGGGGGCAGGGGCGGGGGGCCAGCCCCACGGGCTCTGGTCTCCAGTCTGTTGTGGGACCTCAGCTGCCCCCCACTCTAAAGTCAGATAAGAGGCAGGAAAAACTCTCCTCTCTCACTCACAGGGAACATTCTACCCCACTTATCTGACCCAGCCATCTCTGCCTAAAAAGACAAAAGGCCACAGTTATGGAGTGCTTCCCACCTACCAGGTGCTGGGCCAACCCTGCTACATGGATAGCTTCATATAATTTTCATGACAATCTAGAAAGTGGATGGTTTTAGCCCAGCTTTACAGACGAGGAAGAACTTGAGTCCCAGAGAGGTAGAGCAACTTGCCCAACATCACACTGAGCCCCTCCTTCCACTCCACGTCCTCGGAGGGGAGAGTGTGGAGATCGGGAGCAAGGTGGTCAGGTGGGAGAGGGGAGGCAGCCTGACTGCAGGCTGAGAAGGGCCTGGAAGGCCACTCTAAGACACTCAGCCTGACTGTCCAGACTACAGGGAGCCATGTGCATGGGGCCACGGGCAGGCGGGTGGCCACGGGTCCTACTGCTGCGAGACCTGGGATTCACTTAGCTTCTCTGAGTCTTGGTTTCACCATCTGTATACTGGGCTTGTGGGAATAAATGTAAGCCTTCAAAACAGAGCCCAGCCTGCCCGTTCTCCCTTCCCACTGACTTCCCACCTCCCTCAGAGTAAAAGCCAAAGTCCACCAGGCCTGCACAGTCTGTCTCTGCCTCGATGTTATCCCAACCCACTCCGAGTGCTCTCGCCTCAGGGCTGGGCCCTTGAGCTCCCTCTGCCCGAAATGCTCTTCCAGACACCGGTGCAACTCACTCTCAGGCTTTCCCAGCAGACACTGGATTACATATTTATTTGTTCATTTGTTAGTCTCCTCAGCTGGCGGATGAAGCACTGTCTCATTCGTGGCTCTATTCCCAGTGGTTACAAGTGTCTGGCCTGGGGTGGGGGTGGAGGGGGGTGGTGGATGAACAGACAGAGGCCTGACTTACCATGGTCAGGAACTCGGGGCAGGAACCTGTGACACGGGTAGGGTAAGGGATGGCTGGAGGAGGCAGATGTCAAGGCTCAAGGTTCGAGTCCGGAGCTCAAGGAGTGAAAGATTTAACTCAGATGCCTTGGCATCCTCCATGGCTGGGCCTGCCCCGTCTCTCCACCTTTGAGGTTGCTCCAGCCACTTCCTACTGGGCCAGCCAGAAAAACACTGCTGAGGGGCCACACTGGGGAAGTCCTGGCTCTCAGACACCACTGACGGTTCCCTGGAGCAGGTCTGAACTGCCCTAGACTTCCAGAAGTCTCTGAGCTCAACACCTGCCTCTCCTGCCTGCCTGCCTGCTCCTTCCATGGCTCCCCATTTCCCCCCACCCTCTGGCTCCCGCCCCTCACTCCTCCCCTCCAGTCCAGTCCCTCCACTCTCACCGCTGGACATTAGATCTCCAGGACTTCACTCATCACGTTCCCTCTACCTTGCCCTTCAAGGGTCACCTTCTCCAGGCAGCAGTTTCCGACCCCCATGGTCACACCGAGATGTCACTATCATTGTGTCACATATACACACACTCTCTCTCGCCCCAGCTTTCGCTGGGTGCCCCCTGAAGGCAGGACCAGGGTCTGATTCCCCTGCATCCTCAGCTACTAGCTTAAGGTTGCTTGAATGAAATCTCCCGATATTACAAGTGGAGAGCTAGGAACCCAGGCAAGTGATGATGTGCCCAAGGTCACACTGCTATCAGTGGCTAGAACCTGGCCTTCAGGCCGCCAGACCAGGTGCCTCCCATTCTGCTCACACCCACCAGTTGCAGCTCTAGCTCCTGCCTGTCAGATCCCAGCCCTGTCTTTTCCTGGCCCCACATCCGCAAGCACCTGCTCCTGAGGCATTTAGGAACCTCCTCACTCAATCCTCCCCACCTCCAAAAGGGGAAAGTCAGCTCCAGAAAGGAACAAGAAACCTAACCGGGGCCACACAAGTCAGGACAGGACCCAGACTACACAGCCTGCACTGGAAAGAACTATTCCCAGGAAAAGAAGTATCAGGGGAGGTGACCTCAGAGACACCGGACTAACCTCCCATCTCCAAGTGGCTGGGCCAGTCTCACACTAAGAAATGTGGATTTTCAAGTCACAGGCAGTAGAGACAGATGGGTGTTTGAGTTCACATCCTGGAACAGAGCCCCTAAAACCATTAGACACTCCCTGCATCTCTAGCCTCCCTAGACCCAGCTGTCCGTCTTTAGAGCAAGGAGACACCAGGAGAACAGCCCCAATCTGAGGAAAAGGCATCACTGACTTAATGGACATGAGTTTGAGTCAACTCCGGGAGTTGGTGATGGACAGGGAGGCCTGGCGTGCTGCAGTCCATGGGGTCACGAGTCGGACATGACTGAGCGACTGAACTGAACTGAGGAAGAAGGCAGGACCTGAGTTGGGCCTCCAGGACCCCTTTACCAAGCAAGAGATTCCAGCCCAAAGCTGTCTTACAGTCCTCTGGCAAAGCTCAGTCCCCAGCCTGCCCCTTGGGGAGGCCCTGTCTCCCTAACATGCTAGAGCCTCTGGAAACACAGACCCACACAGGGCCTGACTGGGTGAAGGCCCCCATTCAAATGGGCAAAAGGCTCATTCGGCTCACACATTAAGGGGTGCTGAGCCAGGGACATGAAATGCTGATGGCACCCACGAAAAGGCAAAGGCACGGTCCTCCAAGGAAGAATGTGGGTCCGAGAACACACCGGTGCACACACAGGGACATGCAGCAGAAAGGGGCTCACCCAGCCAGGAAGTCCTGCGCTTCCCTCATGGGGAAGAACAGCTCTCCACCCCATGGGGCAGCTCCTGCCTCCATGCCAGGTTTCTTTCAGGGCAACTGCTGAGCCCACAGACCCACATGGGCACTGGGAGGAGATGGCGGAGGCACTGTGAATTACCTGAAGGCTCTCAGCCAAGGCCCAGTCTCCCTGTCTCCCGAGGAGGCTCAGGGCCTCCCGGGCCCGGGTCTCTGTCCACCATCCCATCAGAGCCCTTGAGCCTGGCTCTGACACTTCAGAGCTGAGCCACATCCCACACGTCCTGAGAGGGCCTGGTGCGCCAGTAGTGACCAGGCATTGCTCTGTGAGCTGAGCTGGGCCCCTTTCAATCTTAGTCCGGTATCCAGGAGCACAGCCCCACCCACCCCCAGGGAATGAAGAGGCCTGGCCGCTGTCTGTCTTCTCCCCCACCCCCATTAAGATGGCTATCTGCTCAGCTGCCACCTAGTCCATTCCAGGGCCTGGCTGTCAGATTTTTTGAGAGGTGTGTGCCTTCTGGGTGTGTCTGCTAGGAGCAGTGGGTACAAAGGGTA